>VZTD01002728.1:110393-169251 GCA_013397725.1 Rhagologus leucostigma
GGACAGACACAGCCCCAAGCAGGATGGGCACACACACAGGCACACACCCCGGGCAGGATGGGCACACACACACACACATAGGAGCAGGATGGGCACACACACGGACAGACACAGCCCCAAGCAGGATGGGCACACACACATAGCCCCAAGCAGGATGGGCACACACACACACAGGAGCAGGATGGGCACACACAGCCCCAGGCAGGATGGGCACACACACCCCCAGCAGCAGGACAGCCCTCCGTGTGTCCCCAAACCGGCAGTGTAGCTTCCTTAGGGAGGCTCAGCACGCCGGGATCGATTGGAAATACTAAGTACGTTCAGTGCTCAGCTCCCTGGTTTCACTTGATGATGCTTTTCATGAATTCAGGCTAATTACTTAATGACAATGAACAAACAGCATTTCAACACTTTTTCATGTGTAAATACCCTTAATGCAAGGTTCTCTTAATTAAAAGCAAATATCAACAGCGAGGTTAAGGAGAAGAGGGAAGGAAGAAAGGAAGGAAGGAAGAAGCCTCTCTTTGTCCCCCTGCTGCCCCCCCAGCTGAGGCTTCCTCTCGCTGGGAAGCTATTTTCATGCACTAACTCCACTGGTTTCTCTGGAGACAGAATTAGCCCCTGTAATATAAGCTCTCACTTGTCCTCCTGTTCCAAAATTCAAGATAAAAAAAGACCCCTTCTGACAAGTTAGGATAATATGATTAGTTTATAGAATAGTTCACTGAAAAATGTTTTGTTTCTTACTTGATATGGGACAGAATCTAAACTAGTATGACTTTTAAAAAAATTATATATAAATATATATACACAGACACCTCATTCTAAGGGGTAATTTGGTTTCTTTAGCCAGAAGTACCATATTGCTATTTATACTCTATCATGAAATTATATGTAAATATTTGCAGATCTATGCAGTGATGGTGGTACTCAGATGCCACGAGGGTGAGGGGGTGGGGGGGTCTGCAAAGGATTACATTATTTTTAAGTCAACTGTTCAAATATTGTAAACATTCTAACCAAAGCTAAAAGATTCAGAGGGATGGAGAATTATTTTATATATATATATACATGTACGTATAACTAAAAAACGTGTTGTGTCCAATGCTGCAGTGTTAAACAACTACCAGCACGCCCCGATGAAGAAACGAAATTCCTCACAGTGTTGCCATACCTTGACCAAATCCATAACTGCAGTATGCTAATTGTGATGTACTAAACTATCCTGCAAACTTTTTAAACAGAAGAACCACTGCATAAAAATCTTGTTTGCTATTTCACTCTGCTTTTCTCTCTGTATTACCACTTAGTGAGGTATTTAGGGTGCAATTATACAACAGTTTGATGTGTTCTTGTGAGATGAATTCGTCCAAGGCAATTAGAGCAAGATAAGTAACTTCTGTTAAGATTTTACATAAAGGTTTTTCAATTGCTGGTTTTGAAGATATTAATTTGCATCATTTTACTTTTACATACAGTGCCCTTATTATAAAGCCAATATTCTGTTTACTTCCCTTGACTCTGTACTTTAATGGAAGAGATCCAGTGAAGCCTAATGGATTTCCATGGAGATATCTCTGAACTCTTGTTACTGTTAATACTGAGATGAGTCCATTTACACCTGTTCTGGGAAATTAATTACTGCTTTTAACTGACTACAAAAAAGCCTGTGGGGTAGGTGGACAAAGAGCAGATACTCTGTATGATTAAATCCCATGTGAGGCAGAAGGCCAGAGCTAAGCTGAGAAATACAAACCCATACTGGTCCCCAGGGGTATTTAGCTGACTGTAGGAAGACTTGCTTTGCTCCTTCTCATAACTAAGTGCTCACAGCTCTCCCGAGGCCCAGGATGCTGCTCTAGGGGCAGGCGAGTGAGCAGTGAGTGGGCACTGAGTGGGCATCACTCTCCCTGCCTGTGCACGTCCCTCACCCCGCACTGGCTGGCACAGGTTGGCTCCAGGAGCCTGGGGAGGAGGCACTTAGGGATGATTTCCACCTACAGCTGCAGGGTACCAGCACAGACAAAGTTATCACTGAGCTCATTAATCATCCTGGCAGCCAAATAATCTGGCTACGCTGCCATCCCCCGTCAGATGTCACCACTGAACTCTGATGGCCTCGGCTGCATTTGCAGGAAGCAATCCCACCTCTTCCCTGCAGAACCCCTCGCTGTAGGACAGTCCAAGGGGTACCACGTCAGTCTTCCACACGGGAACAAGAAGGGGCTGCTTGACAAAGAGCTGAGGTTCCTCCAGAGGAGGTGCTTTGCCAGCACCCCAGCTCTGTCCCACTCCATCTTTATGAGCTTTTAATTACACTGAAGAAGAGCAAAGACAGATGCTCCAGCACTGCTGGATTTAACCCTCTTCTCCATCCCTGCCGCTCATGGCGATTTTCCAAGCATTAAAGCGCTGCTCCAGTGCCTCTCCGAGCAAACCCACCCAGGCACCCGACTTCTCCCTCCCACCAGCACTCCCAGTTTCCACTGGTCGTGCAGTGCTTGGCTTGCAGACAGCAAAGCAGGAGGCCAGGACCCTTCCCGTTCCCTCTCTGTACTCCACACTCACCCACAGCCCATCTCCCAAATGCCGTGGTTTACGTCTGCTATTTCCAAACCCATTTGTTGCCAGGTTCCAGGCATAAGCAAAGCAATTCTGCAAACATTACATTTAGGGTAACAGGTATCATAAAACTCGCAGAATGTCAAACAGCAGCAGTGAAGGCAACTTGAATTCCCTGCGGAGGGACAGCAAGTGCCAGCAGAGCCAGCGCTCTGCACAAGGACACGGCCAGAGGCTGCTAATATTTTTTATTTTAAAGTTACTGTCTTCCGTTCGCAATTGCTCGTGACTCTTCCAGGCAAGGAGGGCATTGGAATAATTGTGCTACTCTGCAGTCAGTGATTTATTTTGTTGATGGAACAAGAACCACGATGATTTGGTTTAAATTAATCGTATTTCAGTACGAGCACTGGCTGATGACAGGAGCTTGTTAACTTGCCCTCCCCAAATACCATCTCTGCTGCACAGCCTCAGTGTGTACAGACCCTACACTGCTTACAGGTGCTTCAACACCTCCACGCACAGCCTCAGAGGTCTTCAGGTCTTTTAGAAACAGAATTTCTTGTACTGCTCTTGAGGTCCTTGTCCCATCCAAAGATCTCCAGCCTCACTCATCTCCAGGCAGCTTCCCCTGCTCCCCACCCTCGTGTCAGTGAAATGGAAACCCAGAAGCACAAGTTCAGGTTTTGAGTCATCCTCCTGAATAGGCTGAATTAATGCTCCTAGTTAGTCGCTCTGCATTAGATCAGTGTTTAAATGCACACAAGTAAAAATTAACTCGATGAAGGGTAAAATGGGCGAGTGTTCAGTCTCCAGCTGAAGTGTTCCTCTGCACCGAGCTCCCGTTCCCTATCAGATGGAAACATAATGAATGCTGCTCCATCAGTGTTTGGTTTTGTTTGCTTCTCCCCCAAGCAGAAATGATCCGATTTTTCAGTGATCAGCCACATGCAAATCTGAGCATCTGAGCTTCTGTCCCATTACCCCCTTAGAAGACAGGGGCCTACTGCTACCTTGTAAAATCAGAAACATCCCGTGGCTTTAAACCAGAAATGTGCACTACACACTTATTTTTAATGTGTCTAAGATAATTTCTGTACTACTTTAATGGAAATAAAGTTGATTTAATTTTGTGATCTGTGTAGCTATCAAAATCCATCTGTTCAGACCTATGAAACTTACCCAGGAGCTGAATTTCATCTTTCTTATGAAGTTTTCCATAAAAATTAAACAAGTTCAGAGGGGGATACAGTACTTCTCCTCACCCCGAAAAAGGAACAAGCAAGGAAACAACAGAAACCAAAGGAAGCAGCTCCTCCCTCCCCACACCTTCCTCCACTGCAAATGTCCCAGATGCTAAAATTGGTGCTGGGCTTTGCTTTTTAAGGCACCACGTTAGCAGGATGCTTAGAGATAATTTCAGAATCAGCTGGAAATTCAGCATTTCACATCTTGTGTAAAAATCTTTTGAGAGGCATCTAGGGAAAGGTACCAAAAGCTTTGAGGGGTATAATCAGGCCTCAGATGGGGTGAAACACCGTCGTACACCACTGTGTAAGCAGGTTGTACCCCACTGTAAGCACCGAGAAGCTACAACTGCCATCCCCCCAGTCACTCCTTTGTAAAAAGCCAAATAAAACCCACCCCACTCTTCTTTTTACTAATGAAAACACTAGTAAGTGAACTATTCTACCAGCTTAGCAACCCAAGATTACAGAGAGTCCTCGATGCGTTGTGTTTAAATTATGTTTCAAGAGCCAACTTCTGGTGGGAGGGGGTGTGAGTAATGGAGTAAAACAAGTGCAGTGTACAGAAGCATTTTGTTATTAAAATTGTGTATACTGTAAAACTGAATTTGCCTCTTTCTTCCTCCCTTTTCAAGCAGAGGTGTCAAAAGCTCACTCTTTGGTGATACGTTAAAACCAGTCTGCACCCGCTGTCCCAAATGGCCCAGGTTTGGGCCATTTGCCAGAGTCCCACCAAATCCAGCACCTTCTGTTGTACCACAGAGAGCAGGGCTGCAGGGGCTCTTCCCAAACCAGGTGTCTCTTGATGAGCAAAAACCGAATGAGCAGGATGGGAGTGAAAACCAAACCAAAGCCAAGCTCTTGGCTCTTGAGTAGCCGGATCAGGATCAGGGCAGGCACGGCCCGGCCGAGCTGCCGAGCCCTGGTTCTGCCCCAGGGTGTTCCCCGGGTCCCCAGGGACACCTCCATGGCCACCCGTGGGTCACTGTGCCAGCCAGGAGCTGGCATTTCCAACAGGACCGCCCTGCCAACAGTTCCGCAAGGACAAACAGCCCGGTAAGTTCAGAGGTGTCACACAGCGAGACATCCCACCAGCTCTGAGTCACAGCCCTCCAGGAAGTGTCACAAAAACATTCCTGGTACAAGAAGTGTTCTTTCCATGGGCTACCCCAGCCAACACAGCGCTCAGAGCCACCGTGCCTCAACATCAGGGGAAGGATTTCTGGGTTTGAGAAGTGACAAGTTCACGGACACAGCCCAAAAGCCTTGATAGAGAACTGAACAAAAGAACAAGTTTCAGGATGTTCCAAGATGATTACATGCACTGAACTGCCAGCTAAAGTCATTTTAGTAACTAAGCCTTAGCTGCATTTACTTTTTTATCAAAAGGTTTGGCTGGAACAAGTTCTCAAGGGTTTTAAATGTCAGTTGGCAAACTGCCTCTCAAATCCTTCTAATACTTCAAAGCAACACATGATATATCTATTTTCTTAAACTCTCAGAGACTAATTTTACAAGCAAAAGCATCTCTCAACTACAAACCCAGCTGTTCTCACAAGCAAAGGTAATACACCTCAGAGAAAAACCAGTATTCTGAATACATTATGCAAAACCTTTAAATCCAATTAGTAACAAGGAAATGTCAACATCACTAGCAACTTACTTTTAAATGTAGGCTCTGTTAAGACAACTGCAAAAAAATTGAGATACAAGAATTTGACTGGAGAGGATTGCACAAATGAACTGAAAACTGCAGCACTGGGAAACCCTGACTCCGTCCCCTGGTGAATGTCCAGGCTAAGGGACAGGATTCAGTGTGTTCACCCACCACAAAACCCTGATGTTAATATTTTCTGTAATCTGTTCGTAAGGAATAGCTCTACAAAATCATTGTTAGCTAATCAACAATTTCATTACCACGAAGATTTTAGGAAATTTCACTATAATAAGTTAAAGCTCTATTTGTCATATTTGACATACGATTCATATGGTCTGGGTCTTATTTTGTAAGAAATTTTTTTATAGTGAGGATGGTGAGGTCCTGGGATAGGTTACCCAGAGAGGTGGTAGATGCCCCTTCCCTGGAAACATTCAAGGCCAGGGCTTTGGGCAACCTGATCTACTTGAAGCTGTTCCTACTCATTGCAGGGGGGCTGGACTAGGGTGGCTTTTAAAGGTCCCACCCAAAACCATTCTGTGATTCTATGAAACAAAAAAAAACGACAGGTGTCTCATTAACAACATTCTGTGTTTATTTCTGTGATGCACAGCTCCAGAGGTTCGGCTGCCAAGGGCACCGAGCAAACCTTTCTGGGCTGACAGGTAACCACATCCTGATTTCAGCTCTTCAGCTGGTTTTAATCCACAAGGTCTATAATTTGACTTTTTCTTCTAAGTCTGCTAAAAGGACAAGAGTTAAACACACACAAATTTGAGACCTTCTGAACAAGCAGCATAAAAACCAGGAGCAAGAAGCTGAACCATGACCAGAGGGGAACATCCCGTGAGTTAAACCCAAGCTCTTCTCCCCACTATGTAACACAAACACTTCCAATATGCACACGCAAGCAAAAATAAGGGTATTCCCTGCTACCTGGATGTTTAAATGTAGGAATCAATCTTTCTTTTATAAAACCAAAGTATTTATTTTAAATGCCATGGAAGTAACTTCCCCGTTATCTCCCAGCAGACTCTACTCCTTGTACACCGAATACTCAAGTAAACTGGACACAGAGGAGGTGCTGGTTTTCCCTTCCACCACTCCTTACCCCAAAGGGTGGGCAGTGCAGCCACTGTTTGACAGAAGTGCATCATGTTTTATACCAGTTAAAAAACCAGCCATATTTCATGAGAAGTCTTGGAGTAAGTGGAAAAGGTTCATCCATCAAGAAGGTTCTTAAATAATGAATGAGTCATAATTCTTTACAGTCAAAAGCAATTAATTTTCTGTATTGTAATCAGGAGAATAAATCTGAAAAATCCATTCTAATGGCTGTGAATCTGAAGGTACTGTTGCAGCTGAATTTTTAATCTTAAAATACAGGAGCAGCGAGGACTTCTGCTGTTTAAACATACAATCCTGTACCAAACAGAACAGCTTTACTGCATATCTAATAGGTAGAACGGGTTTTGTGAGACTGCATGAAATTAAAGACAGCACTAGATACAGGAAATGCATTTCAAGCAGAATGGTCCTTCCAAGATACCTCTTAACTGTATAGCCACTAAAATATTTGAAATATCCTTTATGAAGTGTACAAAATACTCAGAAAATCTTACTGCAAGAAGTAGTTTTACTCATATGTTTGCAAAGAGCTAAAAACTTTGAGAAGCGTGTTAAGGTGGAATCCAGCTCAACCCTACAGCAACTATTCCTATTAGGATAAATCTGCTCTCTTTCCCACTAACTCCTAAATAATCCATCACAGTCCCAGCTAACAAAACACGGCTTTTGACGCAGAGGTTCTGGATATATCAATTCCTGCCCTCAAATGGATTGCTTCAACCCTAACACCACTTTAAGTTTTAATTCTTTTAGAGAAAAAACCTGTAAAATTAATAGAGCTCTTAGCAAAGCTAATAATGACACAGTCTGCTAGGAGGGAGAACACGGGAAAGGGGACAGGGACATAAGACTACAAAGGAGTTTCCATCTCTGAAGGCACCACACAGCACTTAACCGGGGGAAAAACATATTCCCCTGCACTGAAGCCACTCTGAGCAGCTCTGCTAACAACCTCTGCTTTGAGGAAGGCAAATTTTAGCTGCCCAAGCAGCTCCAGAGGGAAGTCGTGCACTGAACATCCTCAGCACACACCTGTCAAAGGATGTGAGGCAGGAACAGACCACCAGGTTGGGAAAACCACCCAGCAGGGCCATGCTGCAGGCCCCCAGGTCTAAGCACACACCTCTGATTTAAAGAGAGGAGATCTTAAAGCACCATCTCTGCTGTCCTCGGGAGAAGACAACACGCTCCAGTAAAGACGTGGAACTGCTTATTGATCCTGTCTAGCCCTGAAGCACGACATCCCCAAATCAACAGCAACATCTGCCTCAAATTCTGGCTGAATAATTTAAAGGTTAAAGAACTCCTCCTCAAGCCTCCAGACAGTCCTGAAGATGGAAATAGCTGGAAATAGATGGAATTTCTTCCAGGTAGGACAAACACTGAGCTCAGCACTCAGGGGAGCAGCAGGCCACTGCAAGGCTGACCCAAGCACAGGCAGCCAAACTGGGGAATGCCTAATGACAGCTGGAAGCTCTCTGGGTATCAAGTGTGTATCTTCAGGGTCCAGGCCGTCAAGAATTCCACAGCCACAGGGCAGGCAGGCAGAGAAAGCCATCTCTAGTTTATGTTCGTCTCTATGGATGACCAGCTTAGCTTCTGGGATGTCCATTAGCACCACGGCAGCTGTGGAGCTTGGAAGTAAGGGAGCTGTGACTACACTGCAGATGCCTTTTGGCTGCAATTAGCATCCAGAAACTTCAAAAAAGGCTAAGGTTAGATACCTGATTGGGTTGAACTGGAAAAAAAAAAACAAAACCAAAAAAACCCAGATCAATCTGGCAGGTACTGCATCGCTAATAGGCTACTACGCCCCCGAACAGAACAAAAATCAGATACCTCTAACAAGTTCCCAGATTCTGTGGTGACAAGGAACTTCTAGGACATGTCTGTTCACCCTCTACTGAAACCACAAAGCAGCAGCCTCAACGTCTCACGGGCAATGAGCCCTTGCCAGGTATTACTCCCTGCCAGGGAGTGCAGAGCAAGTCTCTAGACCAGCTGAAATACCACCCGTAGTTAAACTCACCAAACACCCACAGAGCCCCCTTTGTAACAACACAGTGGCATCAGGACTAAGGAATTTCAGCTATTTACAGACCACTCAAAATACCCCCAGTGCTGGGAACTGCTGAACAAGCTGCAGTGCCTCTTCCACTCCAAGTTTTGCATTTGTCAGCAGTGTAAATATTTGTCGACAAATCTGAAACTTGGATAAAACCACCACTTTGTTCCACATCCAAGAGGTGTTTCTGGAATGAATTCAAAGCCTTTGCTCCCACGCTGCAGAGCTGTCCCTTCCCAGCCGGGACCAGGACAGCAGCAGGAGGTTCCTGAGCAAACAGCACTGGCACAGCAGTGGGATCACTGCACGGAGCTGGAGCTGTGGGATGTGAGTGCTCCGCACCTCCCTCAGGCCTCTGCAGCCCCTCCCTGTCTGACAGCACACCCTAAAACACAGGGACAAATGGAACATGCACACAGTGGAGGCAGACTCCAGCGCTCCCAGCAGATAAATCCCAGGGATATCGTCCCTTCATACCTACAGCTGTCTACGGACAACAATTAACTTGACAAAGGGTGCCAGGGAGAGTGTCCAGAGACACATGAAAAAGGTTTATGCCACATTCAAATGAGCTGATGCCACCAGGCTGCACACTGTTTCTTTCTTCTTAGTGGGCACTCCATCATTTGAATATGTCCCAATAAAGCTGCATCATCAAGAGAGGAACTTTCTGACACCTACTTTTACTGTCCATTTATTCAAAACCAGTAGTCTTCATCAGGCAAATTAATAAGCGATCATCAGCTTTAGAAAGCAATTTCAATTGTTCATGCAAACATAGCTCCACTGCAGAACACAGCTCACAGCCACTGCCCCAACCTCAGCCTGTGCTGGGACAGTCACCAGCAAAACCCAATCCATCCTGTCTGGCCATCAGACACCCGTGGGAGCCAGGAAAATACCAGGAAACCACTCCAAAAATATGACCTTATGCAAATAACAGAACAACCCAACCACCCTATCCCTCTAAAATATTCATTATGCACACATATCCAATTAATTAAATATATAGATGTATGTGTGTATATATATATAAACCAGAGACATTTCAGGTGGATTTCCTGTGTCACAATATGAAATATATGCAATCAGTGATCCCAGGGAACTAACTGAAATCAATCAAAAAATATTTAACAATCAAAAGTAAATCTCAAAAAAAACCACTAATGGGAAGTTCACTTATGGAAGGAATTATAAAAGGTTTTTTTTATAATTACTCCATCCTGTTTGCTACATTTGCTTATGCAAGAGAAGTGTTTTTAACTACTGACAGAACTAGGATTAAATGACAAGTCCACATACTTATTGCAGATTGTTCACAGGCACAAGGTGAAAAATATGATAAAGAACATGAACAGGTTTTAGTGAGCTGAGCCAGGAAAAAAAAAATCAAACCCACACCCATTCTGAGCAGAAAATAGGACTTTTTTGTGATTATTAAAACAATTTCTATCAAGGCAAGTACACAGCCTGATTTCTACTCTGACAAGTGGATTGGTCACTTCTTCTTTTTATGTAATGCAGTTATAATCAAGACAGGCCTGTTTTACCTCTGTTATCAAAACCATTCCACCGCCTTCAAACCAAGTATTTCAAGTTAGTAATGCATTTCCAGTCTCTTCACTAATATAAAAAAACCTCCAAAAATCTTATTTCCTCATAGGAGAGCTATACTTTGCAACTTCAGTCTTGCAGTCTGTTCCCTCACGAAAAAGAAAAATCAGAAGAACTTGCAAGTCTTCCTCCAAATTTCATAGCGTCTTTCAACTTTAATGGCAACTGACCAAAAGCTTCAGGACTGCTCCGGGCTAAAAGCATTCCTAATCCCTGTAACTCAGTCTGGAATTCCCACTCAAGGGCAAAGCTGGGAGCAGCTGAAAACACTGGGACTGGTTTGTAAGAATTCGCATCTTAAGAACAACCAAATGTAGCTGCCCCAGCCCTGGGAGTGTCCAAGGCCAGGCTGGACAGGGCTTGGAGCAGCCTGGGATAGCAGAAGGCGTCCCTGCCATGGCAGGAGCTGGAATGAGAGGAGCTTTGAGGTTCCTTCCAACCCAAACCAGTCTGTGATTCCCTGGATCTCAGCCATATGAAGGGACAAATTTCACCTCCAGTCCATGCAGGGAGCCAGTTGCTAATCTGTGTGTCCACCTATCCACCCTCCCCCCGTGTGCTCCTGCTGCAGCAGTAACAGCAATTTAATTCCAGCATCCTCACAGGCCACAGGAACTGGGCAGTCACTGTCAGTGCCTGAGGCAGCCACAGTGGTGGCAGCAGCGACTGAGGTGAGCCCAGGGTGAGGGTTGGATGGGGCTGGTCAGGGGGTTCCTGAGCTCGGAGACTCCTGAGCAGCAGCCCTGAGCCCCCATGGAATCTTCCCTCGGAAATAAGGCAAAACAGGAAAGTGTGTGCCCAGCAGAAGAACAGAGAGATGCTGCTCCCCACTGCAGGCAGAAAATCTGTGTGGACAAAGCTCAGCTGGAGCTGGAGCTGCCAGAACTGTGGGGGATAATAACAATTTTCAAATGTATTAATGGCAAAAGGCAACGTGGAAGTAACATCAGTGTGTTTCAGGAGGACGATCAGATGATCGTCACAGGCACAGGGAAAGGCAGAGGTGTTTAATGCATTCTTTGCCTCTGTCTTCAACATGGATCACGGACCAAGGAGGTCCCAGTGCCCTGAGCTGGAGGACCATGACTGTGACAATGATCAGCTCCCAGCTGACCCTGAAACTGTACAGGATCTGCTGCTCCAGCTGGATCCCTACAAACCTATGGGGCCTGATGGGATTCATCCAAGAATCCTCAAAGAGCTGCTGATATCATCACAAAGCCTCTCTTGATGATTTTTGAGTGGTGTTGGGAATCTGGAGAGGTCCCAGCTGACTGGAAGCTGGGGAACATTGTCCTGGTTTTCAAGAAGGGCAAGGAGGAGGACCCCGGAAACCACAGGCCTGTCAGTCTCACTTCAGTGCCTGGTAAAGTTATGGAGAAAATTATTCTGGGAGGTGTTAAACACCTGGAGGTCAACACAGGCATCAGTCGCAACCAGCATGGCTTCAGGAGGGGACAGTCCTGCTTTCCTGCTTTTGTCGAACCTGATTTCCTTCTACAACAGGGTAACCCACCTGAATGACCAAGGGAAGCCAGTTGATGTGATCTTTTTGGACTTCAGCAAAGCTTTTGATAGTACCTCTCACAGGATCCTTCTGGACAAACTATCCAGCCCACAGCTGGGTAACAGAGTTACGTGACGAGCGAGCAACTGGCTCACGGGTCAGGCACAAAGGGTGACAGCGACTGGGTGACATCAGGCCACTGGTGGGGTTCCACAGGGCTCCATCCTCAGCCTGTGCTCCTCAACACCTTCATTAATGAGCCGCACGTGGGACTCAAAGGAAGACTACGGCAGTTTGCCAGCAACTGGGACTCCCTTGAGGGCAGGGAGGCCAAGCAGAGAGACCTCAAATTAGAGAGCTGGGCAATCACCAAGCACAGAAGTTTAACAAGGACAAGCGCTGGAGTCTGCACCTGGGATGGGGCAACCCCGGCTGTGTGTACAGACTCAGGAATGAGGGGCTGGAGAGCAGCTGTGGAAAGGGATCTGGGGGTCCTGGTTCATGGCCAGGTGAACATGAGTCGGCAGTGTCCTGGAGCCAGGAGGGACATCCCTGTCCTGAGGGATCAGCCCAGGCAGGGATTGTCCCACTCTGCCCTGGGCTGGGGCAGCCTCACCTCCAGTGCTGGGGCAGTTTGGGTGCCACAATATCAGAGAGACCTAAAGCTGTTCCAGAGCTATACTACTTTTATACCACTACCAGGTAACAGAGCTATCTACCCATGTTCTCTTAAGGCTTATTCTTATATCTAAAAGGTTAATAGCATAGGTTTTATGACATACAGCACGAAGGTTCTATACCTCTGCAGCACATTTCTACCACTGAAGCAAAAATATCTATTTATACAGGTAAGTAATGGTAGGAAAGTGCCAGGGTGCGAAGAAAGTCATCCTGTAACAACATAGATCTTTCCCCTAAAAGCTCAAAAGAAAACCCAAATTGGCAATAACACATCACATGCTAAACCTGACTTTTCATGGAACCGAGTTTCCCTGGTTTCTATTACATCATGATGCTGGGGCTCTACAAGCCAGACCAGACCCAGCATTAACCAAGGAAATGTACCTGAAACTTTCTGCTTTTTATTTCGTTACCCTGAAGATGTTTCTTAGCTGAGCTCAGAGCCAGCTGAAGGGCTCTGACTGCCCTGGCTCAGTGTGCCAGGCCCCCCTTGGAGCAGCACGCTCAGATCACAGAACATTCTGAGCTGGAAGGGACCCACAAGGATCAGAGTCCAACTCCCAAGTGAATGGCCCACACAGGGATGGAACCCAAAACCTTGGTGGTATTAACCACCACGCTCTGACCCCCTGAGCCCACCTCAGGGTCACCCCTCTATGCCAGGGCAGTTCCTGCCCCCACAGCAGGCAGAGGCAGAGGAGTGTTGTGTCTATCTCAAACAACTCCAGATGAAAAGAGGTTATTTTGCAGCGGGTCTGGCATCCTGCTCCTGCAGTTTGCAATCCCGTGCTCCTACTCCTCCGTGCTGCGAGGCGCCAGGGCTCAGGACTCCGGCACTCCCAGCCAGGCTGTGCCTCCCCCTGGACCACAGCCCCTGGCTCCCACCCAGCCCAGACAGGAGCAAAAGACCTGTGCTGGAAAAGCAGCAGGACAGCACCACGTCACAACAGCCCCCACAGGCCCCGGAACGGCTCACAGCTGCTGACAAGAGCTCTGTTTTAAACCTAGAGTGTCTCTTCACGCAGCACCCAGATCAAAATGTGCTGGATCCCCCCAGCCGCAGTGCAGCCAGGTGAGATCCGACCCAGGCTGCTGCGAGTGACAACAGGACCTCAAGGGGGGCTGCCCAATACCTTGTCAACACTTCCAGCTGTTTCCTCCCAAGGGATTTTGCTGAGTGACGACTGGTTAAGCTTGGCTACAGGTCAATTCATCTCACTTCCAGTATGCCTGGTTAGATGGGAGAAGCAGGATGGATGGGGGAATGGCTCAGAACACCAAATCAGGGGGACAAACCACCTCTGCAGGAGCCACCAGAGAGCTGCTGGTGAGTAATCTACTACTGGAGCTGCTTTCTTACAGGTCTGTTTTTTCGTTTTTATGTTAATTAGCAACCTTATCTAAGAAATATCTCAAGTTTTTCCTTCACAGATTACATGAATTAATAGATATATCCAGAAGCAGGAAAAGCAGGCTGAAATTTACACCTGCAGTAATTGTAAAAGCCTTGAGATATTGTAGTTTTTATCAAATTTTACATTTGTGCAAAAGGCTTTAGAAATAGAACTAAAATTGGAACAACACAGACCCCTGCAAAACTCAAATTAAAAGGAGCGAGCCAAGGCAGCATATGCCCTTTCCAAGAGGAAGAGAATGCATTATAAATCTGGGAATAAAGCCACCTAACTCCTGGCAAGACAGCTTAGAGGAACAGATAATAAAGCAATCCTACCAATACGGTCACAAGACATTCAAAGTTAGAATTAATGTATCCTTTATTCATTATTAGAAATATAAATAGGTTTAATTTGCAACAGATTTTAAAGTGTTTCCTGTAGGGGGGATTCAGCAGCCTTAACCTGCAATACAGCAACAGAAAAAGTAGGAATGAAGTTGCCTTCGACAGCAAGCAAGAGGCATTAAAAACCAGGAACAGCAGAAAAGCTGACAAATTGTCAAGAACCTCAAGCCTCGGCAGCACCAAAAGCAGCAGAATCTCCTCTTCATCACAGAATCCCAGAATGGTTTAGGTGGGAAGGGACCTCAAAGCTCATCTCCTTCCACCCCCTATCACAGGCAGGGACACCTTCCACCATCCCAAGTCGCTCCAAGCCCCGTCCAGCCTGGCCTTGGACACTGCCAGGAATGGGGCAGCCACAGCTTCTCTGGGCACCCTGTGCCAGGGCCTCAGCACCTTCCCAATATCTGATCTGAACCTACTCTGTCAGTTTGAAGCCATTCCCTGTGTCCTGGCCCTCCATCCCCTGGAAATCATCTCTCTCCATGTTTCCTGTCGGCTCCTTCAGGCCCTGCAAGGCCACAGTGAGGTCACCCCAGAGCTTCTCCTCTCCAGGCTGAACAATCCCAGCTCTCCCAGCCTTTCCTCCCAGCAGAGCTGCTCCATCCCTCTGCTCATCCTGGTGCCTCCTCTGGCCTGGCTCCAGCAGCTCCAGGTCCTTCCTATGCTGGGCCCCAGGGCTGGGCAGCTCTGCAGGTTCAGCATCTGTGGAATCAGGTGAAGTTCCTGAGAAGCCAAAAGGGCTCAGGACCACCCAGCCCTGGCTGCCCAGGAGGGGGATCCCACTGAGTGCACTCAGACCAAGCCAACCTCATCCACATCACCTCCATTCACCCAGAGCCAGTGACTCACTGGGGCACATGTGGGATTAAAAAGCACTAAAACATGGTGTGCATACCTTCATTTCTCACAGAGGCACCACCAAGCCATTATTTACTAAGCCAACTAATTAGCCAGCCACCCTTGCAGATAATAGGAATGCATTAAAGTATTTAAAATTCCAGCACAAGCCTGACACATACGAAGTGGCTGCCCTTCTTCAAAAGAAAATGAATGTCAAAGGAAATAAACCATTTAGAAAGTCAGCACATCTGAGGTGCACAGGAAAGGTGGCATCACCTCAGCATCCAGGAAAAGAAAAGGAACAAAGCAGAGTGCTATGGGATGCCGAGGCATTTCACATTTTTATTGTATCAGCCTCTACTTCTAAAGAGATCATTAGATACGTGATTTAAATTAGCATTAGATAGATGATAAAGTAACAGCTACTCAAACCAAACAGAATTAATACACAGAACTGCAAAAACTGGCACAGAAAAACTGGGAGATTGAAAGTGCTTAAGCTGACAGTAATCTGAAAAACCCAGCTGGTAAATTCCATTTTACACCAAGAAATAAGTTGTAACTGAATCTACACTTCACTGCAGTCTAGCACTGAACACCCTTCCCTTCACACAGGCACTGCTCCAGGAGTGGGTAATATAATCAAAGTCATAGAGCAAGTTTACAAAACGCATAAAATAATCAATCCACTGGAAATAACACCGGAATACTCCCAGGGGATACAAGTGCCCCGTGTACTTGATGTAGTCCAGCTCCTTCAAAAAGAGTTCCTCAAGCCCAGCTGAGGATACCCATAACTTTGGGGCACGGAGGAAATAGGTTTCCACAGCGCTATAAAACTGACCGGGGATACGAATTTAGAGGAAGTTTGGAGAATTCAGTATCTGCCACCAAAAAGGCAGCTTTACATTGTCTGTGCAAAAGCCTTCACGAGAGCATACGGGGGAGTACAGGACAGCAAGGTTTGTGTAATTACCACCTTTTTCTCTTCACACACATTCCTGACAAGCTCTCCTCACTTCACAGCTCCCACAGAGGATCCCTGAGCATCTGCACACACGGGAGCAGCCCCTCAGGGTGAGCAAAGCTGCGACTGACAGCCATGAGAGGAGCAGGAGCCCACCCAACCCCACCCAGGTGAGCCTGGGCAGCAACTTCACCTGTGGCTACGAGAGAGCCAAACCTGCAAACCCCCCCTCCCAACCCAAGAACATCAACTTCCCCACTGACTGGTGAAGACCCTGCCTTCCTCCATGAAAAGGTCCTGCAGGAAGGAACACGCCCACCTTGTAGGCCATTAGCTCCAGAGGGGACAACTGCTCAGGTACAAGGTAGAAGGGCTTTCAACTTCCTTCTCTTCAGTTATTTCTGCATTAACTTCTCATTTTCTTGGCTTTTTTCAGTCCAGTGACCTCTAGAATTGGGATTCTTTGACTCCTGGAGAGATGCCCAAAAAACTCATTCTGCCTCTAAGGAAATTCACAATTTGGCATTTAAGGGGAGCAGTATCAAGTGATATGGCTGCAGTCTTATTTTGTACTTGACATCAGAGCTCTCGAGTCACCTTCTTCCCCCAAAATGACTCAATAAAGAGTCCTCAAAGGAGAGGTTCAAAGGCACAGCAGAGAAGAGGAAGCCAGCCCCACATCCCACATTTCTCCCTACACAATCCAGGAAGCTGAGTGGTGAGGAGGGGATACACACACAAACCCTTTGAAAAGAGGGAAATGAGATTGAAGCCACAGATGCAGGAGCCACCTGGGCAGTATCACGTAGCCAGGTGCTCAACCTCTACACAAGCAGAATTAATTGCATTAATTCTGGGGTTTAGTCAAGAGGATTTGAATAAAAATAATGCATATTTAAAAGCAGTGCACAGTATTGGGTTAAAAAACATGGGGACGGCATGTAAATGGAGGGATCTGACTTGGGCACCACTGACATTCACAGCTGCAATTCATCTGCTGGGAAGCCTGAAAGGAAAAACATCCATCAACTTCCAACACCAGATACAGGACAAAATATGTGTGCTACAAACAAGTCCCAGGGTTATCTTCCTATTCAGCAAACAGGGGCTTTTTAAAGCATCATATACCAATGTTGCAGGTAATATCAGAAAAGAAAATAAACTCAAAATAGGTAAAGTCTCAAGCACATAATGAGATTGGTGTCTCAAAGAAATTGCTGAAGATACTTCAGTATCTCCAGCATTCCTTAATATCTCTGTATGTATTTTAATTGTGGGAGAAATTATGCAACTACATTCATATATCAAGACAACATGAAAAGAAATTTAACAGTATCAGAATTATTTGAAGTCTTGAACAGTTTAGGATAGTCAATGTTCCAGCTCCCCCAAACTGCCCCTGTGTGCAGCCTCACAGCCAAATCTTCACCTGCCATCATATTAAACAAGTTGCCTGCCACACTTGTAGTGGGAACCTTACTCCAAAACTCAATCAAAGGCAACAAAAAGTACTTTTTTTTTTTTTAAAGGAATCCATCCTTTCAATACAAGGCCAAAATAAATTCCCCAAACCCCAGCAGATGAAAGGCAAGCTAGAAGGATGCTCTGGAGCAATCACGGCACCCACACTGACCCACCTGCACCCCCGAGATGCTCCTCTCATCTCTGTCCAGTCACTCCACCACACACTCCCATGTAATGCACATTTCCTGTGCCCCACAGATACTTCACTCTCAAGATACCCCACCTACAAAGCTGAACCGATTCTAAACCAAGAACCTTCTGTTTTCAGAGCCCTTTTCCCCCCAGAGAACGAGCAGGCTTCATTTCCCCAGATCATTCCGCAGGTTTCAGAAAGTAACTGATAACGTCAATTCATGTTATCATATTCAGCAAACCACGGCTGACAGCACCTCGGGCATATCACAGAGATTCTGAGCTGAGAAGCAATTTTTTTTTCTGGCCACATATGGCAGCAGTGGAGCACCCAATGAATGGCAAAAGCCTTGTTTCTTGACAGGCAGAGGCTAATGGGAATGCAGTGGAGTCGATACTCCACGAGCGGCTGCACGTCCCACAATATTTGCCTTCACTCTGACACACACAATAAAGAAAAACACCCTCCATTTGTGGAAGGCTCAGGTATTTGTGAAAGCCAGCTCAGAACCATCTGGGTTTGTTTCTTCACTGCCTACTGCTAATTTTGCACATGCCCTGGTTTTCCTCTTGTGGCCCGATGCCAATGCTTTTCTATATTGGTGCTGAGAAAAAGGCACCTTTTAGCCCACCTTTGCAAGGCAGCTCTTGGCCTGACAGCCTCTGGCTTTGCTGCTGTTATTGTAAGGAAACCACTCTTCTAGAATGCCTGTTCAGCAAGAATAATTTTTGAGCATCCAGTCTCCAAAGTCATGAAGTGAGTGTTTTCAGATAGCCTGAGCAGGTTTTTAACCCTGCCATACACAAGCCGGCTCCGCTGTTTCCCCTCTAACTCCCGTCCCTCCTGCTAAAGGAACGTGTCCCTGTGCAGGCCAGAAGGAAGCCTAAGTTCTCTCCTCTATTTCAACAGCTTTCCAAGATACAGCTTAAGCCTCATCCTTTTCTCAGACATGAGAAGGATTAAGTCACTCTTCTGCCTCTATTTAAATTCCAGAGGGCTGCCACTATTTGGATAAGCCACAAATGCTAATTATTCTGTATTGATTCCGTTGACTTTCTGGGACAAAGGAGGTCTAAAGCTCCAGGACACCTTAAGAGCATTACAGAACATCAGCTTTCTTACAGGATAAAACAGGTTAAGCAAGAACAGAGTCTGGATAATAAACACCACATCCAGAAGAGAATAGCCAGGTTTCCATCAAGACCTCTAACGCTTGCAGCAGGAGCTGTAAAAAAGATGAAGAGGTATTGGAAAGGAAAAAATGAAAAAGCACAACAGGTTTTGCATGTCACGGGAACACTGGAGAGGAAACAAGTGGTACCAGACAGCCACAGGGACACGTGTGTACATGGACAATGACTGTTCCCGTTCTCTCCCTTCATTATCTTCTGAATCCCATCCTGCAGATGGAATTTAACCCACAGTTTGTATTACATCAAGGCAAAAGAAAAAGGAGAAGTCAAGGACTTGAGATGCAAGTATTTTGTTGCAATGCAAGAACTGTGGTATTCCAGTTTTTAATAATTCCATCATCCCTTTCCTCCAACAAGAGGAATTGAAAAGCCCAGTTGTGTGTGTAATACTTCTGCACACTGAGAGCATGATCCTGCTGGAGGCTAAAAGACTGTTTATCCACAGATCAGCAGTCACTGTGCAAACTTACATGCTCCATTCCATCCATACTCCTCGATTTTGACTTTGAAAGATTACTGAAGTATCACCAAATGGAGATGCATTAGGGGTGACTAAATATTTGATCTTATGTAGGCATATAAAGTTCAGATATTTTCCTACAAAACAGTAGAATTCAAATGAATTAAGTCATAAACCACAATGCTGAAGCAGAATCAATGCACAGCATTAGAGTGTATTTATGTAAAACCACTTACAGCTCAACAAAAGTAAAACACTGCAAAATGCCAATCTCCGTATCACAAACAAGGGTGTACACATTACTACTGCTGGTTTTCCCTGCACCTGTCTTAAATGTTATTTGATCAACCTGAGATTAAGAAAGGTCGAGATTTACAACGCATTATTACAAGATTAGAATGTGTTAACACTGGGAGATGGACACATGCCTGACAAGAAAGGAAAAAACAGGTGTTTCACCAACACAAAACCAAAGGGTGATGGGGGGAAAGGAGGAACCAGGTAGGATGGGAACCTTCACTACCACTCAAGGTATCCACAGGACTCAATTCCTGTTTAGAGACAGCACTAGAGCTCAGCTCTGCTGCACAGCTGGCTACAGTGAGCACTGTAAGTGAGGGCAGCCACCTTCCTTCTTTTACATACATTAAGTCTGTAACAAAAATGCTGCAAAGCGTGGAAAGGCTGCAAGGGTGAGTTCTGCTGTACAAGGCAGTCCAGAACAAGTCCCAGCTGCTGTCAAATCTATTCAGTTTAAGAGAGTTCTTGCTGGCAGCTCTGCACCAAACAAGCAAAGGCTGAAGGCAGTGGATGGAGTGCAGCAGTGATTTAAGACTTCAATAGACTTCTAGGCTTGTACTGGAACCAGACCTGAGGTGTGAGTGCTGGGCTTCGCTGGATTCTCTCAGGAGGCACTAAGCCAGCCATATGCTTCTTTAAGGAACGCATCTGCACAGCACAAAAACTGTCTCGGGTCTGGAAGAGCATCCAGGACTTGCAAGTTGTGCCACCGGCATCAATGGCCTCAGCAGAGTTTGGCTGCACTGGCGTGTGCCCCCACCCAGGACACACAGCTGGAGCCCAGATGTGCTGCCCTCCCTCCCCTCTGGGGCTGGGCACCCCGAGTTGTCTGGGGTCTCTAAACCAGAAATTCCACGTCAACACTGGGACAAGGTCAGGGAAACCACTGGTGTGACAGGGAAGACTCTGACGAGCTTCAAAACCCAAAGATCACAAGGCTTACAAAACTGCCTGAGCTGGCTTCTCTTAAATTCAGTAAGTCCTTGTTTTACTCCCTAAGAAACAGAAGGTGCCAGAGTATCTCCTGAAAACCCCACGCTAAGTCCCAAACCAGGACTGTTGGTCCCAAACCAGTGCTGTTGGGTGAACACCTGGAAGCTTGATTCTGTAGCCCAAAAATGCCTGACTGACACAGTGTGAAGTTCTCATCATCTTCATCTGGCTTCACTCCAATGATGCTGAAATATTTACTCTATGGCAGCCTGTAAGCATTAAACTTAAAATTCTCTTATCACTTCAGAAATGTTCTGTTTTTAAAAGCAGCATCTTTGTCAAACCAATAATGTCTATGGAAATTAGTGCCCAGCATAACAGCACAGCTCTCTACTGAGCAGCAAAGTCCATGACAGGAAAACCCATCCAGGCTTTCAAACCACATCCATCGCGTCAGCATTCAGGCATCTTAAACTGACAAACAATATTAAAAAAAAAAGTGTAGTATCTCAAGGCAGAATTTATATCAGCATCTTTATCATCAACACAGATCAGTGTGCCATTTTAATTCACATCTATTTCCACAGAAACAGATGCTTTCATTAAAAGGGCTATGCAAGAGCCCTTTCAGTGTATAGATACTTGCTATAAATGAATTTTACAGTCATGTGAAAATTCACGTGTTCCTTTCCAAGCTTGGATCCTTGATGGGAATACAAAGCTGTGGATCAACATCATTAATAGGCAAATTCATCATGAAAACACATCTCCATTCTGTAAATTGCAACTGTGTCAGGAGTAGAAATATCCTTTGCTGGTAGTTCTGAAGACAAATGATTTCTCCCAGCAGACACTGAATAGATAAGCCAGGCACTTTTCTGCCCAATCACTTCCAAGCATCAGAGATGCTCAAAGAAGCTCAGGAAAGAAAAGCAAAATAGTGCAATTAAGGTTGAGGAAACAGCACTTGTTTGGAGTAGTACATTCCCCTAACTGCACTGAACACAGACACAAGGGTGCAAACCAAGCATTTAGCAAGTTATGGGTCCACCAGGTCCAAACCCAGCAGTACTGAGACCTTCTCTGGAGACCCCGAGATCCAAACCACGCTGGCCTGCAAGAGTTCCCCGAGGCAGTGCAGGGCCACAGCCTGGGCTCAAGCACCTCCCTCACGTCTGAACTGTGCCACACCAGCGTAGGTTAGGTTAAAATCTAACACAAAAAGAAACACAACCCCCAGCCCCAAACAGGCCCTGCTGTGGTGCTCAAGCACTTGAGGCCAAAGAGAAGATGGAAACCAGGGAAAATAAAAAGCCATCCCGAAGTGATGTGTGCCTGGAACGCCTGCTCTGAACCAACTCCCAATGGCTTTTCTCCATTTGCTGCCAAGCACCTCTAATGCAATCCAGACAGTCAAGGACACAGTCAGAATGTTAATATAAAAGCATTAAAATTCCCATTGAAATGGGACCTGTCAGGCTACTTTATGTAACATGATTTATCGTTTCCAAATGTAGTAACAAGGGATTTTATTGTACAAGAGCATGTGGTACACAACGGGGCTCCGGGTCCGCATTCCGCACTCGCCAAACTACAATTCCTGACAATGTTTCTGCTGGTACATGGCTGAGTTACTGGTGTGTGCATGAAAGGGGAGCTGTATGCATTAGAAATTGATGGGGTACAGAATAGACTGAAAATGAGAGCTCTCTGCACGTCCCTGTGCATACTAAATGGAGCCGGACACCTCCGACCACTGCTGGCTCACGGAAAGGAGCCCAACTGTCCCCAGCCCTCAGGGCTCCTGCACCACGCAATAAATATTGACTGTCAAAAGCTTAAGGAAGCTTTTATCTCCAGTCTCACATGTCAGTCAGATAACTGATGCCTTCTGCAAGTTCGGGGCACACTGAGAGCACGCTGGAAACTGCTGGTTACATTTCGAGGGCACGGCCTGTGCTTTCTACCCTGCTAAACCCCAAACCCCTTCAAAGCCCAGCCTCAAAGCCACCATCTCCAGGGTTTGCCACGTGTAACACAGAGCTGACAGCAAGGCAAGCTGCCCAAGTCCTGTGCTAATGACTCCCGGAGGGTTACAGCACAGAGCATGTACCTGTCATGACAAAGTCTGTGGATTCCTGTGTCAGTGACACATTTTCTTCTCCATTCTACATACCAGCCTCTCAAACACAAATATTTCAGCTCTCAGCCCACTGGGGAATTTTTTAATGCATTTGCTTTCAGTAGTTTAGATATCCATGTAGTTTTCATTGGAGTTATGTTAACTTCGAGGCAGAGCTGAGCAGCACAGTATAGAAAAGCAGAGATGTTGGCTGTACCTACAGCGGGACAGGAATCTCACCAGCTGCCAGTGCAAAGGCAACACCAGGATAAATTGGTAGTAGTGTCAAAAAATATACAGCTTCATCCTTTTTTTTTGGAGCAAACTGCAACAGGTCAACAAGTACCCACACAAGAGTGTGGCGTTAGACCCAAAAGACAGTTTCCATTGTATTTTCTTGTATTTCTTACTAACTCCTTCATTGATTGCACTATTAGTCTTGGCATTATTCAGTTCGATGCTTTGCTCTGCCCTCTCGCCCTGCCAAAGTCTGGAATCGATGTTCAACTAAAATCAAATATGCTTTGAAATTTCTTCATTTAATTAATAAAATACACACCAAGAATGCCTGACTGCCACAGATTCATACAAAGATCCGGGTCTTGCCATCCGTGAGTTATATTACAAACTTAGCTACAACTGATGTGGTCAATTTACTGCATTCCAGGCAGTCGATCCCAGAACCAAGACCTTGGACGACTCTGCTTTTACAAAGCTACTCAGAATCGATAACGAGTTTAGGCCTTCCCCTTCTAGCTCTGCCATTCAGTACCAGCAGCAAGAATCAAGTTTACTCCAAGTAGTAAAACCCAGATACAAATAGGCATCCGTGCTATTTCAATCCAGGAGGGATCTGCAATGCAAGTTTAAAAAGGAAAACTATTTTCTGTTGGAATTGTGAGAAGTGAGTAAAAGCCATAATGGAAAACAGCTCTCCCCAGGCGAAGTGGAAGAGGAGGGGGGAAAAGCTAGAGAATCAGATACTACAATTAAGGGATGAACAGCTGGGACTTCAAAGAATGTAGCTTATAAACCAAGAGGTTGGGTCATAAAGTGTCCGATGAAGTTCAGTGGACACACGTAATGAAAGTCCATCTCACTTAACATCCACAGAAACAGACTCCTGCCACTGTGGCTCAGAAGCTGAATCCTGAGGGTGGCTGTTCCCAGAGCCCCCTCCATGCTCAGCAGAAGTCAGAGAACACATCAAGTGTGAGGCACTGGTAGGTCAGAACTGCAGAACAAAACCAGAAAACATCGTGACACTGCCTGAATCCTGAACACCCCACGCAGTTCTGGTCCCCCAAGCTCAGTGGGAACGTGAGGATACAGACAGGGCACAGGAGGGGATGAGGGAACATGGCCATGCCAGCACTTTGGCTCACACGAGCACTGCACTTTTGAAACTCCTCTCCCAGCGCTGTCACTCCATACACTGGGATTCTCATCTCAAAGCCTTCCTGGGCCACCTGAGCTGGATTCTCCAAGTGGATCTACACGAAGAGGCAGCAACTACCACAGCAAACGCCAGCTAGTCCTCAGGCCTAGGCTGAAATCAGCTGAGACAGACTGCTGTGAGATGCAGGCACACAGAGGCACTGGGACATTCCCTCTACAAACCACGTCCAAAGCCAGCACACTGTTCGATAGTGAGGGCAAAGCCAAAGCTGAGAGGAGGTGGTGAGTACCTCATTTACGGCAAGATCTAATAAAACTAGGACACTTCATTCTGGGGAAGCTTAGACCAAAGCCTCCTACACGATATGGCTCTCAAACAACAGTGGCACAGGAAAGGATGGGCAAGGAGTTGCTGCTCAGGGGCTTTTCCTAAATGAGATGAAGGAAACATCCAACAGAACAGGCATGATGAGGTTGTTCTGCTTCAAAACAAAAGATCTTCCTTCACAAAGCACACATTTAAGCAGCAGAACTCCTTGCTAAGATGACTGTGGATGCTGTAAGTTCATAAAGAAACTCCACAGAGTCACTGGGGAAAAGTCCATTGAGAGCCACTAAATGCAGTCAGCAATGCCACCTCTGGAAGTGCCTGAGCTGCAGACTGCCAGCACTGGGGGGTAAGATACCCCAGCACCTGGGGTAAGATAAATTACACAGCTCCCTTGTTCCTGTCCTTCTGCTTGCAGGATCCACTACTCACCACTGAATGACAGGATGCTGGCTTTGATGTACAAGATTTAGTCTGACCAAGCTGGACTGCTCTTGAAAATGGCAGGAGAAGGTGTGTTAGAGAAAAAGGAAATAATACACTCACCATTTTAAGCAAAAGGGGATTCAAACTTCTGTAACAAACTACTGAAAAAGCAAATCTTGCCCTTCTTTTAAGGGCATAATCACAGGATTCATCACCGTGCCAGCAGATGCAGTGGGGGTCAAGAGATCCCACAATTCAGTTTATTGCCAAAAACTGTTATTAAGCTAAAAACTTCTGCCACACGCCATAACACAGCCACCAATGCTTCCAGACTTACAGACCCTCAAGGACAGGCACAGAGAAACAGTTAAACTCTGGGTCCAAAACACTAAACTTTGAGTTATAAACTGTCTAGAAAACAGTCTTGTTATTGCCAGAGATGAAAAAGAAAGCCCAAAAGCTAGAGGAAGCCACTGAAGAGAAGGCATTTACAGCTAAAAGGGAGTCTGCCTCAAGACACTCCTGTGCTTCAGCCCTTCCAGTGTATTCCTCATCCAATCTTCTCTGAACTTACACTTGGCCAATAAATACCTCTTACTCTGGCACTTGGATAGGATTTACGATGCACTGCAAGTGCTGTGCAATTAACAGATTTAATGCCCAATTCACTTCCTCCTTCAAAGGGAGACTGAAGGAAAGCATCCCAGGAGCTGTGGGTATATCATACATATACATGAAATGACATTTCCTCTGCCGCTACTCTAAGTCAGCACATCCCTACTCTTCCTGCAGATGTATCAAACCATTTTCACTGTTTAGATTCCCAACTATTAGTCACTCTTCAGCTTAATCACAGAGGGGTTTACAGTATGGATTTTTACACACCATCCCACATTTTCACCATAATTTATCAATTGCTTTTTCCACTCCATTTCACTGAATTTCTAATCTCATTTCCCCAACTACACTGTCTACAATCATAACATAGCAGTGACTTTAAAAAATTCAGTATGCTCCACTAATTTCACAATGTGTTAAAGGAGATAACAGAGGGAATACATTCTTTCCATCTCAGCATGATTACTTTAACTTGCCTATCAGAGACAAAAGCACGTGGCTGAGGAGGAGGACAGGCGTTGCTGTGAGAGGAAGTCCAAGCTCTGCACTCTCACACGGCTATTGACCAACTTTCAATGAGACAAATGCCACCAACTCCTACATGCAAGACCGAGCATTTACCTCTTGCACATGTTTAATTACCTTTTGGTGGCTGCTCCATTTGCAATCCTGCTGACAGGGCTGCATCCAATCCAGCAGCACATTTGAGGAATTATTGCTGATGCTTCATAGACTTATAAAACACCCTGCTCAAAGGAGTTCTGAGTGGCACAACTCCGTGCTTTGCTTCCCAGCTGCAGTCTCAAGTTCTACAAAATGTCAGTGCTGAGCACAAGCTACTTTCAAAAGCAATTAAGACAGACTACATGAATACCTAGCTCAGCCCGCAGGCTACATCAGACTTGCCTTTCAGTTTTGTTCAATTACTTTGCCCTTCTTTTGGTAAACAGAAACCCTTGTTTTCCTTTCTCTCTACCACACACTGCATCTGTTCTCCAAATTCCGCCACCCCAACCCACACACAGCAGCCTTTGGACCAGTTTTACTCTATGTTGAAATCACTTTGGCCAAAAGATTTGAAGGTAAGGTACCTAATGCAGCAAGGTTCCTAAATAAGTGTTATTGTCTAAAAAAGGTATCTCTGAACTAAGTTGCACCTCAAACAAGTTCAAAAGCATAAATAAGACTTCATGTCCTCCCATTAAGATTTCTTCAGACAATTTTACTTGTCACAGTGCCACAAGCCACACAGTTTGCTTAAGTTGTTGCCATTTCTGCAACTTTATTTCCAAAATCAGCTTTAACAGTATTGAAGTTTAACAATCATATATAGTCTAGTCTTTAATCTTACGATATCCTGATCTCACCTCTCAACACAGCAAGTTCTTCAGACTAAAACCCACTGGAACAAGAACAAAGGGGCAATGGAGGGGAAGGAAGTCCAATATTGCACCATGATGCCCTCAGATGCAGAAGCTCATCCGCATGACATGACACTTACTCCAACCGTAGAAAAGCTCTCAGGCTTCAAACACTGTGTGCACATTCAGTGCCTAAACACTGGAAAAGAACTGCTCTGAGCCCAATATTTAGACCAAACTTCTCTCAGGATTTTTTACTACATATTTAACTTCATACATCACTTCTACTCAAACTGAGCAGCAACAATAATCAACTTGATTCTGACAATTCATGCTTTCAGCTACAAAGATGACACATTTAAAGTTTCCAAGAGTCAACAGAAGTGAAGTAGAACTTTTTGCATAAGCCCAGTTACCTTATGTAAAGCGAGGTTTGAATTTCTCTACCAACCAGTATTAACAGTCATAAAATAAAAGCAGTGCCAAAGGGTTAATACTTTATGATGATAACACTTGTTTGGAAGACTGGAGATCAATTTTAAGGTAAGTATCATTGATAATTTAAGTAGGTTTCATCCCACCTCATGACAAACCTTTCAGGAACACTTGTTACTGTTGAAATTCTGTTTGGGATGGAACAAACCAGCTTTGAGGGACACGGCTTCAATTCCCTATTTTAGCTGATCACATGGAGTTAAACCCCCCTTAAAATGAGCAAGCAGAGCAGGGGTACTCACGTTGCCCATGTACTCGGAGAGCAGGTCCTGCAGGGCCTGTCGCACCGCGTTACACTCGGCCACGATGCGCTCGCGGCGGTCGTCGCGCGTGCAGGACGAGTCGGCCATCAGGGCTGCCCCGCTGATGATGCTCTCCAGCCGCTCCTCCAGGGACGGCCGGAACCGCTCCTCGCTGAACGTCGAGGGATCCACGATAATTTGCTTCTAGCAAAGGAAAAAGTTCTGCAAATCAGTCACCAGCCCAAGCGGTGCGTTACTGTTAAATCATCCACGCAATCAACGCTTAGAGCAACCCCCTGATCAGGCATTAAGAGGCAAACGACACCATTTTGGCACTGAGGAGGATTTTCATGAGTAGTTTTGTAAAATTACTAAGAGGTTTCCCAGCAGATTATATTCCTACTCATTTCTTGTGCTGCTTTGACAGCTAAACAAAACTTGGCCACAGGAAGCCTCGTTACGTGAATGGCAAAAATCAAACGTGCCAGCAAAAATAAGGTTCAAAGTACAGAACTCTTCCTAACGACATGTCAATCTGGACAGGCCTTCACTAGTTAACTTGTCAGATGTAATTATCCCATCATGAACAAGAAAACAAACATCCAAAATTAGCTCTATGTATTGTGGTCTGTTGCCCTACTTTGTACAGTCTTTCTTCTCTTCAACGTTAGGCAGGTAAATACAACTGTATTCTCAGAAACTCTCCAAGTGCAACATCAACACAAAGGTTTCAAACCACACAGAAATCAATTTCTTCATGGCAGAAAATTACCACAGGTCTCTCTTGCCAGAGTGTTAGCGAGCACAGCTCATACCAAGAGACTCAGGGCTGAAACAGCAGCACTGATGTACCTGCTCTCACCACCACCCATGGAAGTTCCCCAGAAGAAGCTGCACAGCATTTATCACCTCTGAGTACTTTCAGGTGATTTGTTTAAAAAGGTCTGTAATTTAATAAAGATAAATAATTTGGCCATTTCACGGTTTGGTGGTTTGTTTAGGGTTTGGTTGGGTTATTTGGTTGGGTTATTATTGGGGCGGAATTTGTTAATTCTAAAAGAAGCTCCAAAGCTTTTTGAAATGGGAATTTTCTCAGTCAGTTTGTACTCGAGCTAACCTCAGCAGCTACATCACAACCACCTCGTCCTGCCAGCCAGCACATTTCATATCCCTACGGAGTAACCACGCAGCCATCACAGCAGGATGAGAACATGGCATGTGCTCTCCAACACATTCTCTCCTTTTTTCCTGAAACTTCTAGCCATTGGCTAATACAGTGGTACCACTCCAGAACTGCACCATCCAAAAAGAGAGATAACAATCAGCTTGTTATCTTCTGGTAGCCATTTAATATTTTACCATCACTGGAGTATCTGGGGGCTTGTGTGCTCAAAGCCTCTGTTACAGGAGCATAATAACACTCAAGCAGTAGCAGGAAATGAAGTGCAGGGATAACATCTGCCAAGAACCTCAACACATTTGTTTTGTCAGCCTCCTTTGGCAGGGATGAGATGACGAAGCTATCGTGAAGCTGGCCTGCTGATCAGGCACTGCTGCTATTAGAGAGCCTCACAAAGTGGAATTAAAAGCTCAAAAAGCTTCATGTGAACTGCAACACTCAAAAAGCAGTCTGCAGCCATATACTGGAGAGTTTGTATAGTAAAATAGGGTGATTTATCAGAAATCCCATTAGCTGGTTTGAGCTGTACAAGCCAATCCACAAACCTGAACTGAATTGCTTCATTTCCAGCCCCTGACACAGTGCTGCTGCTGCAGGGCTGCCTTCCCCTCCCACAGACACCTGTGAGAACCTGCAGCCCCTCGGGGCTAACCTGAGGCACACTCCTAAGGCTTACTGATGGAATTTCAGAAAGGCAAACTCAAAACTGAGATCAGTCACAAAGATCAAGACAGCCATGACATCCTCTTGCTACCCAAGAGATCACAGGGAAAGCCTTCCCATCAGGCACAGGGAGAATTCAAACAGAACTTCATCCTGCCAAAATACACATGGCAGAAAGAGAGGAACAAGAGTGGTAAGAGCAAAAAGGAGAAGGTGAGCAAAATCTGGCAAAACCACAACTATTAAATGCCTTTTGAGTGATGGCTTTGCAATATTAAATAAAGTTCTAGAGTAAGTTAGTGCTACAGTGTTTAAAATTCAGAGGCTGAATCAGGTAGACATCGAATCCTGGCTTCAAAAGGAAAGCGATCTCAGTAAAAATGCATGGCTGTCCTCAGCAACGTGCTGAATGCAAGATAAAGAACATGACAGATCAGTACAACATATCAGTGTGAAATGACTTCATTTCCAACCAAAGATCATATTAAAACTTCCCACTTCATGTTCCTCTCAATAGGTAGTTTCAGCAATTCCAAATACATTATTCACTTTTAATAAATCACTTCTGTCACCTCCAAGAATACATTACATAAATATATTATGAAATAATCAATTTCAAACAAACCATCTAATGTAGCAGTAGGCTAACTGCTATTTCAGAGCTAGTTTAACTTGACAGCCTTCCATCACCGAGAACCACATATATAACTTTCTATATTCCATCAACCCTAGTTTGGAAAATGACTTTTTTAAAAAAAAGTCTACTTTGCCTACAACTTGCTCTACTTCAGTAGAAAATTATCTTCCAGGCAGCATCAATAAAAGCAAGCTGTGGCTAACAAACCAGGTGAACAAACAGGAGAGCTCGAGGGGTTTTTTTTTCACAGCAAGGCTCCAACTCACATCGAAGTTGTTGAGGGCATAGGCCAGCTCTCCGCCCCCGCCCTGCTGCTGGGCAGCATCGTCCGAGGCGGTGGCCTGGGCGGCGTTGGAGATGCCGCTGACCGCCTGCTGCAGCTGTTTGTAGATCAGGTCCCTGTTGGCTTTGTAGGCAGCGACGTCAGGGTGCTGCAGGCAGGCCTGGGACGCCGTGTACAGGATGGGCACGTTCTTCTGCAGGATTCCTCTGGCTGCCGCCATCTGATCGCGGTGACCCACATCTTTCAACTCCTGTTAGGAAAAGTAAAGGGGGAAAAAAATTCATTTGAGAGCACTGCCCACTTTCAACATCCCTGCACTGACTCTCTGCATCTTCAAAGGACAGGCAGGTTCTTTGCCTCAAATCTGTCTGCTGAGTATTCCTATCCTTAAGGGCTCCACTAATTGCAAAACACGACAGATTCATAAAGTCAAAAAACAACAACACTGCAGGGCAATTCACAACACCACAATTCAAAATCTGACGTTGGGATTTTTGCTCCTCTGCAGCAGAGGACCAGCATTTTGAAAGCTATCCTGTCTTGCACTTGCAAATGAGAAGCAAGATCATCTTTAATTTAAACTCCCAGACTCACAGCCAGAATGTTTTCTTTAATCACACCTAGAAGATGGCGTTTACTCTCCTCAAGAGACTCAGGTACTTAATTTCAGAAGAACAAATATATCATCTCATTCAACTTCTTGTTCACCTCCAATGAGACAAAATTAATCCAATGACTGTAATTACCACTAATTCAAGATTAGTGAGCAAGTCCGTAAGTCTTTTCCCAAACACTCTGTGCTGTAATTCTCTAAAGCACCATCACCTCTGTTTTGGAACAGAAGCACCATGTTCAGATAAAGCTTCTGAGTGCAGCACAAGCACTAAGTTTATAAAAGGAGGAACAACCACAGTTATTAGCAGCAGCATCATCATTTTAAAGTTACCTCTTAAATCTAACAAAGAGGCAGTGAAGAAGACAAGGACTGCCTTACTGAGAAAGGGAAAAAAAATTCAGTCAGACTCTCTAAAATGAATGGGCAATAGGTGACCTCTGTAAGGTACACACCGAGCAGGGAGGGCACTCCAAGCAGGCACAGAGATTTACAGATTTTGTACAACCACTTCCCATAGTGTGGAACAATCCATCACAAAGCAGTTTAAGAGCATTTATTGCATTGCCATCACAACCCTACTCCCACTTACTGCAATCAGATTTAAGATACATAACCAAGTGGCAATCCCTTTTTGACTGTACCCAGCTTATTTTCTAAGACAAATCTGTGCAAAAAAACCCAAGCAGTGTCAGAGGTGCATAAGCAGTTTTGGTTTGTACATATCTACAGAACAAAGAGGCAAAAAATGCTCTAAAAGAATTACACTATTCCTGATAAGTTAAACTGCCCACACCTCTGCTTTCTTTTGAAAACTTAACTACACAGGAATGAGTCACATCAGTGCTGTTGAACAAAACAAATTTCACACGCAATTTAAGGCTAAGCACAAGCTATCCAAACACAGAACAAACCCATAATAAACGGCAATTTAAACCCCTTCTCCAATGGGCATTTCAGTGCAAGACCAGTGAGCAGCACCACTCACTTCCTCGGGAAGTTGTAGCTGTGCCCAGCCAGGACTCCTGCTCCCTGCGTACATGGACACGTTCAGTCCACCTGCATGAACCACAACAGCAACGCGGTCTGGGGAGAGTGCCCCAGGACTGGGACACATCTCAGCTCCCTGTCCTCACCCACACCTGCACTGCTTCAAAATGGGAAGTGCAGCTCTTGGGGAGCAGCATTTCATTAGGGCACTAAAACACTGACACAAACAAGTGCTACTAAGAACAAATTCCATCAGAAGCAGCACCCTACAGCCAAGCAGACTTTTCCTGCTTACCAGGCAAGCTCGCAGTTCCCTAAACATGGCAGAGCACAACACAAAGTACTCAGCAATAATGTAAAAAAATTAAGTAAAAAAGTATTACCAGCAAGAGGCACTGTCCAAGAGCAGCAAGGCTGCCTTATTTTGGAAAAGAAAAAGAAAAAACAACGTACAAAATAAAGTTGCCACACTATACCTGTTGTCTTTTGGCTGCCATTATGTTAAGCTTGTCCACTTCTGGTTTAAGGGCTTTGTATTGGATACCCAAGTCCTGCTCCGTGCCAGCATTTCTTAGTTTCAAGATACCATCTTCCACCTAAAAGAATATATATTCACATATTTTTCCAAGCAATACAGTCCACAGGTCAGGAAGTAATTCAGAATGTATTTCATAGCAGACAGAGAAAGCAATCTTCTTCTGCCCCCTGTTATTTTTTGGAGAGAGGCACTTTAAAGGCTAATAGGGTACAGTGCTTAGCTACTATTTCACAGTCACCAGTTAGCAGAGACAGTCAAGTACACACATCTGAAAGAGCGTGAAGGAGTCCAGGGCCCCGGCAGAGCCATGGCAGTGGTCAAAGGGCACAAGAAGAGTCCTCAAAGCTCATTTGCCAAGGAAGACCCAGTATCCAATGTCATTTCACTTCAAATTCTGCACAACCACTCATCCACCCTGTTGCTCATGGGAAGAAAATGCTTCCTCAAACAGTCCACTTTCATTTTTATTTAGCCTGCCAAAGCTACTCATCCCTAGTAGCTGCAAGGGAGTACTGGTTATAAGAAAGCCAAATTACTTCTGTAAGATGAAAGGGCTGACTATCACCTGCAGCTGCAGACCAGGGCTCAGTTAGTTTCTGCACTAAAAGTTCAGAACAGAGTGCAACTCAATGTCAAAAACTACTGACAGTGAGTATAAAAATGAGCGACACACGCCCACTGCACACATTCTGCTGAGAGGAAAAACCCCAAGACCCTCCCCACTGCAGAAGGGAGCCGCTGCCAGCGCACACCCCACAAGATCCCGCACACAGCGGGCAGCTGGCAGGGCACCCCCGGCGTGCCAGGCACAGCACAGACCCACACTTACTACTTTGAGCTGAACAAGCAGCTTGTAGACATCTGCCATGTCAGCCAGGATGAGCAGGCGGGTGACGGCGGAGAGCAGGGCGCGCGCGGCCCGCACCATGTTCCCTCGCTTCACCGACGAGCAGGGGTCATCCGCAAACTCCCCCGACGCGCTCTTCATCAGGTCACCTGCACGGGGGGACAGCAGGGGCTGCTTTAGCACCGCACAGCATTGCCTCAGCCACTGGAAAGATTCCTAAGCCAACCTAAGTCTCTAACACAAAACATTTGTGAAATACAGCCGACCATTAATACTGCATGTGGCTACCTCTAGGTACAGCTACCACGTGGCGTTGGGGCTTGTGCAGGGAGGAAGAGCTGGGAAATCACGCTTTAGTCCTTATTTCCATTTGTACAGGTGTTTTAGCATGCCAGAATTCTCTAGAGAGGCGAATTCAGCATGCCTTTGCAGGGCTGCAGTTGTTTCCCAAGCTACGATGCTTTCAAAGCCTGAGCAAAAGCTTTGATTTGTGTGCGTGTAGGAGTTAAGCAGAAAGCAGCAGAAAGCCCTGTAAACACACAGCGAGCTGCCACAGCTCCTGGGACCGTAAACAACTCGGAGCGATGACCTGGCTGGATATGCCCTGGTTGGAATTCAAAGCCAGGCAGCGCTTCGTAAAATGCTTCAACATTCATAGCCTGTGGGGCTGCATCTGGTGCAGGAGCAAAGAATTTGGGTTTCAGATGGTAACAATGCCATTGGTTAACTATGAAAAGCAAAGGCCACTCTGCACAGCTAGAGAAATTCCTCCAGAAGGCATTCACAAAGCATAAAAGTAATGCCTGCATATAGTCAGAGGAGTGAACTTTGGATCTCTCCCTCACTTTTTGGGGCAGCTTCCAGTACCACCGTTCCTACACAGCAGCAAGTTTTGGAATCCACATTATTATCCTTGGATCTCTCGGCATCTCAGAAACGCTGAGAGAACAGCTAGGACTTAGTTTAGGAAATGGTAGGTCCTCAGGGTCAGGGATGTGCAGGCAGCAAGAGATGACCAGAAAGCAGATTGCTATAGCTGCTGTTTCAGAGGCTTCCCAAAAACCTGTACGAAAAAGTGTCCACATGGCCAAATGCCGAAATAAAAATAGCCTGTCTCAGATGAGACTAAAAAGCCTCCACCAGCGCTTGACAAGTGACAGCTGACAGTGAGTCCCATGGAGCCCCCCACACCAAACAGGGCGAGGGCTGCACCGAAATCTCTGCGTGATGCAGTCCCAGGAGGCTTCCACTTATTTAACAACTTATTTTTAACTGCTCAGAAATGCCAACAGCTGGAGAGCCTGGGGTTAGCCATCCTCATACATAATATCTTGCCCAGGAAGTTTCTCCCACCCAGGCACTGTACACCTTCACAGCTAAATTCAGCCCAAGCACAGCTGCCAGCCTGCCCAAGCAACCACATCAAGATACTCGATTTTGTTCAAATGCTCCCTCCTATGTAACACCCTTCCATCATGTTAAATAATACAACCAAGAGTGGCATATAACATTTTAAGATAAAAATATGCTACTTCTGTACTGGGACACAGCAAAAAAAGCTTCCGTCCAAGTACAGGCCAGCTCTGAATATCAACCCAAAGCTATCCCCTACCCAGCTTTGGGGAACACAGCTCATTACTTTAACAAGGGTTAAGAACTCCAGATTTCCAGACGGGTGAGAGATGATGTACCACCAATGCTGAAAACTTCAAACAGCCAGGAGATTACAAAACCCCAACATAGCTGACATGACCCCTTCTTTATTCCTTCTGGAACAGGCTAATAATAAAAGTCATCACAAGTATGAAACCCATTAACAATCCCAGGATTTAAGGATATATATTTACAAGAGCATGAAGTAACACAATAAAGGGGAATGGCTTCAAACAGAGTAGGTTTAGATGGGATACTGGGAAGAAATTCCTCCCTGGGAGGGTGGGCAGGCCCTGGCACAGGGTGCCCAGAGCAGCTGTGGCTGCCCCTGGATCCCTGGCAGTGCCCAAGGCCAGGCTGGATGGGGCCTGGAGCAGCCTGGGACAGTGGGAGGTGTCCCTGCCCGTGGCAGGGGTGGGATGGGATGGGCTTTAAGATCCCTTTCAATCCAGGCCATTCTGTGATATGCCAGAACCAAAATTCAGTACAAATATTTCCTCCCCTATTTACTTATATGTAAAATTCCCACATTTTCAACTCCCAGAATGTTGTTTTCATTTATTTTCTATTTGAAACAACTTATTGAAGGGGCTACTTGCTTCACATGAATCTCAGAAACTGCTAACAAAGTTAAAAACCAAATTATCCTCTATCCATCTCTTAAATTGCAACCTTTCAAGCCAGTCCTAAAATAAAATGCTATTCCCTTTTATTTTAACAAGAGATTTTAAAAGATTTAGTGAGTTTCAAACAGCTTGTCAGGGTGTCAAAAGACAACCAGCTTCCCAAAATTAAAAGCAGATTATATTTAAAGTTGTTGCATATATATACACACACTTCTGCCAATTAAGGGAAGCTGGCTTTCAGACTTCTTTTATAAAGGGAAAGCACCATGGGGTGGTTATTTTAGCTGGATTCAAAGGGTAAGAGGGCACTCTGGCCTGGCCTCAATATGCAGGTACTGCATTGTGTGTGCACATCAGCAGTTCCAATTGCATCCAGCACAATCTTCCCGTTTTCAACACTGAACACAGGTAACACAATCAATCTGAAAGAAGGATTTTAAGAGTTAAAGTAACACTGTGGAGAAAAGTCCAACTACGAGACTCAGATTATAAAGCTGGTACAAATTCTTACATGAGTAGTCTGCTTTTCCAATATAACCTTAGATCTTCATTAGATATTAGAAGGGAAAGAAAATAAAACAGAGTTGAGAAAAGAAGAGACAACAAGTAGCCATCCTATGATCTTGTCCATCAAGCACTAAGAATTCAATTAAATCTAATGGAACAAAGCCCATTTTAGAAATTATTTAAGATTCTAGTCCATCAAAATAAAATTCCCATTTTCTGGTCTCTTTCCCCCATGCCCACAGGGTGTGGCAGCACTTTCAGGCAGCATTATCTACCCTGCTCCAGCCTGGAACACGATGACCATGATGGACACACCACCGGTGGGAGGGCACAGCAGCAGGCAGGACGGGCAAGGCAGGAACACCGAGGACACACAGGCTCTGCTGCTCCTCTTCCAAGCTGGGAATTCGTGCCCACACATCACCTCATACCCTTCAGCACTTCCAGTTCACAGCTGTCCCCAGGCTGCTCTGTCAGCAGTGCCAGGGACACCACAAGTGCCACCAGGCCATCCCCTCCCTGCTCACCCCACCACACTTCCCCAGAGGTTGCCACTCCCCACCAAACGAAGGCAAGCAGGAAATCAGAGTTTCAAGTCTCTGCTACTCTGGATACCGAAGTCCCATCTCCAATAATGCCACCTTCAACACTCCCCAGGAGTGTCACAACGGGCTGTCCTGGCTTTCTGCTACAAAGGATGAGGCCCCACATCACCTTTTGCCATATCAACACAGGAGCTGATACTTACGGCAACAAAAGCTTCTGATAATTCCTTCATCACGTCTTCAATTAAGTCCATATACTGCCTACAACACTGCTACAGTTTGCCAAGAGCCACCTCAGCACTCCCTCAGGTTATGGCTTTTCAAAGTGGCACACTCCTAAAGCATTGTTGCAGGAAACCAACTGAACTCATTGTACCTTTCTAAGAAATGTAGCTAACCGGTCACAACAGAATTTTGAAGTTGAATTTTCCAAGAAGAATTCAGTAGATGTTCCACAACTGGCCTCCTACTGCTCCTCGGAAATCCTTATGCCAGACATCTTCTGTGATGTACAGCTGAAAAAACTGTTTTTCCCTTTCATAATTTATCTCGCTGTTCAGTTTTGAAGAACCCTTCACTTAGAAACATGAAGCAGAAGGACACTGAGCTGAATCAATTGGCTCATTCCCCTGCATTTGCAACCTGAGACATCAAAGCATTCATCCCTTCTCTCACCTCAAACCCTATACACAGGCTTACAGGCTTTTTCATTTTAAGCTTTAATTTTTGGTCTGTTATGTAAAGTTGCCACAGAAGACACACAACAGCGAGAGCACAGTTAATTCCCTGGATCCCCACGCTCACATGCAGATACAGAGACAGCGAGCTGTGGCCATCAGCATTCCAGGGAATCAGGAACACCCTTGCCAGTCTGACCCAAAAGAAATTTCCTCCTTGAGCCCAGTTTGGAAGCTGTCTCAGCGCCAAGCACCCGGGTAAGGGACTGGTTGAAGTTCCACAACACCTCCCAACAGCACTGGAAGAGCTGAGCACCCCAGCACACACCGAGACCCCAGAGGGAGCTTACAGTGGGGGAGTCAGGCTGGGCAGGACCAGTACTGCCCCTTCTGTGACCCAGCAAACCTCTGATGGCAGAAACGCCTGTAACACTACAACAATGCTGAAATTCAAGGTGTTCACATCAAATGCTTTCCCAATACCAAGTCTTTTCTATGACCACAGCAAGATCTATTCTGAAAAAACACTTTGATTCCTTATCTCCACTCTTCAGCTCAAAATCTTAAAAATTTCCATTACTTTATAGGAAATCAAAAGTCCAAAGCTTAAAAGGGCCAGGAATCTTACTGTAGGATATTTCATTAACTTGCTTAATATTTAAAGCAAGTTGTAATTTATTCTTCCAATGTGAAAAAACAAGAAGACTTTGAAGATCCACTTAGACTGATTTAGTAGGTAGCCGTGCTATTATTCATTCAAAATAGCTCTTTTCAGTTCTTTGTTTTTACCCCCAACAAATGGGATTTTATGAACAAGCGTGCTCACTAAAATCATGTACTCTCTCAATCTTCTTCTCGCTAGGCTAAAAAAAAAATTTTTTTAATTTTCTCTGATGAGACAAGTTATCTATTGTCCTAATCATCTTCATAATCCCTGTCTACATTCATTCATCTTTTTTTATTATGGTAACTAAACTGCTCCCTACTCTAAATAGAGGCGTTATTAATGCTATTTTCCTGTCCCCCACTGAAGATTAATTGTGCTCTGTATCTGTAATCCCACTGCTGCTGTCAGACCCAGATGCTGCCAGCTCATGATCACCCTGCTGCTGATCACGACACCCAGATTCTCCTCTCCACTCCTGCCCCTGCTGCAAAAGGCACGTAAAGGCACCAGCACCAGGAAGATTTGCTGAGCACATGCACAGGCTTTGCATCACACTTTCCTTGTTTCTCCAGTTCATTAATTCAACTGGTCTGCCACAATACTGGGAGGCTTCTGAGGTGCACAGAGTGTACATAACCACGTACATTGTGGAGGTTGTATCTCCCTGCTGTTATTAGCACTGCTGAGAACTGCAATCCTCCTGGGCACTGGCAGCAATAACCCTTCCCTCTGTTCATCTCATTTTTTACCACTTGCTTCTCATCTCCTCAAAGGCTGGTTTGATTTTTAATTTCCTTACCAAAAGCTGCTCTGCTAAACCTGGCCAAACACTAGCCCCGCGATGGGGCACAGCTTTGACCCCCGGTTGTATAGGAACTGTGTCCCCACAAAGGATGGTGGGCACCACTTGTGTCCAGGAGACTCCAGTCCAACCGCCCCCCCAGCCTCAGGCAACAGGCACAGCCACCCCTTTTACAGCAGAATTCACACAGGCTGCAAACAGCAAAAAGGGAGAAAGAAGTGAAGCAACATTAAGGTGGGAAGTTATTTCACTCCAGCCCCTCTCAGTTATGAGCTTCACCTCCTCTGTCAAAGCCAACAGAGCAGGGAGGTTTTGGCATCAAGCCTATGTGTAGTCTCAGAACCAAGAAGGAGCCAAGAAACACGGGAAAGGGTCATCTGGAAGATTCTTTATCAGTCTCTCCTTCCCACCAGCTTCTCACTGCAATATTCAGCTACAAATCCAGCTCAGGGAACTTCCCAATCCCGAGGGCTGAGCAGAGCTCCCTCTGTCACCAGCATCACTGAGCCATGTGGAGGCACCCACAGATGAGTTCTGACTCTCGACTGAGCACCAAGCACCAACAATTAAAGCCCGGAGTCAAAGGGGTCTCTCTTGCTGTTTGTTGTTGTTAAATTAAGCCAACTCAATTAGCCCCTTATATCTCAGCCTTCTTACCTTGATCTTTCTTTGGTCTGTCAACCAGGCTCATCCAGAACTTAGAACCATTTTCAACTAATATTTCACCACTCTCCAATTTCAGCTACAAACAAGTAATTAATGCTAATGAGTTTTCCCTTTTTTGCAGCAGCAGCCGTCACCATTAATACCAGTTGACTGGGTTTCACTGAAGCATAGAAAAGACTCATGACTGGAAGAATGATAAATGATTTATGAGCAACAATATTTACTAGTGCATATTTTAGAGCAAGTCAGCTCCATAGGCTTTTCTTGAAGGTCTACTCCAAGAAAGTAAAAAAGAAAATGATAAAAATCAACATTAGACACGAGGAAGGAAGCCTGGAATATTTAAGCAAGGTCTTCACATTCTCTTTGGTGCTGTTTACATTTTGCATATTCAAGAAACATATCTCTGTCAAGTCAACACTTGGCTCTTCCTCCTACATTGCTGGTCTGTATACAGTCAAATATTGAAGAAGTTATTGACATATTTGAGATGCAGTCCCATAAAATTTATAGCTGCAGGGAGCACGTTTACTTTTGAGCCTAAACTGAGTTTTTAAGTGCTCTTCAAAGAATCAGCCCTTCCACTCCTCTTCTTAATCTCTGCTTGGGACATCCAATTTCCAGACCTATCCAGTTATATTACTGCTCAGGGATGCCAGCCAGGCAAGCTGAGAATCCACAAGTTGAGAGGTGCAGAGTCATTAGAAAGAGCAGCAAAGGGAAATGGGAATGGTTCTACTTGCTCCGAAGAGCCACAGTTTGAGAAGCCGCCAGATCCACGTTCTTACCTTGCTTGCGAACATCTTCCACAGCTGCCACCAGCTCCTCCTTCAGGAACTGGCTCTCCTTTGCAATTTTGTCTCCTTTCTCCAGGAAGTTCTCTGTTGCTTGTTCAACTGAAGCAGCCAAGACATGGGCCTTTTTAGAACGGCCTCGCTTTTTATTGGAGGGGCCCTTGTTGCTGGTGTTAACCAGTGTTGTTACCTAAAGGCATAGATGGAAGGGAAAAAACCCAACATCAAACAAATTTAATGTTTATCCATTCCATAGTAAGGCCGCTTTTTTTTTTCTAGACAGTGTATTGCTAATACCTGCACTATTGCCAGCTCAAGTTAACCTAATGAGTGTTTTTCACATTTAAACACTACCATGCTTCTTGATTCTTTAGGTGAGGAAAATAAATACAGTTAAACAGCTCAAAGATTTCTCTTATCAGCACCAGACCTCAAAAGTTGATTTTTAAGAATGGAGATCTATTTGTATTTTTGATAAACTGCAGTGTCAGCAACAGGCCACGGCTCTTTGGCACCACATAAAAGAAACCAAGGTGGGGATAATTAGTTTGGGATAACTCTCCAGTCATAAGAGACCCCAGACAAGGTTGAAGTCTGTGCCAGTAGAAATGGAGAGACACAGTATCTTTTTCGGTCCAAAACAGTGCTGCAGCCAACGGGCTGAACGCAGAGCAAAGGATTTGGTAGAGCTCATTATTTCCTTAAAAAAACCCCAACTGAACTCTCACAATTCTCCTGCAATCAACAAATGTTTCCAAGCTCTGTGTCTTAGACTGATACCCTGCTGGGAGCAGGGTCATCACCAGAGGCCAGGAGACCCCCAGGTACTCTCTGAGCGCAGGGTCAGGATCCATCCCCTTCTCTCCAACACAGACATGTCACAAAATCCACACACACTTCTCCATTTGCCTTATTCTTTCCTCTCCTTTCTGGAAAGCCTAGGAAAACGCACACAAAGCTACTTCAGAGGGACATTAAATTACAACACTAAAAAAATTACTGCCCTGGAAAGCCCGAGGACTGCTGACATAAAGGTCCTCAGAGCTGAATCCATCTTCCCAGCTGGCTGATGCAGAGAGGGAAAGCCATCAGTTGGGAATATCGCGGTTGGTTAATGGGGAACATTTGTACTGGGTAGTCTCAGTTCATCGTGTTCTACAAATAAAGAACAAGTTGCAACAAGGCAATTTGCTCCAGTTCCCTCTCTGTATTTTGCCAGTCACGTGATTCAGAAAACTGGGGGTTGCCAGTACAGCCTGTTGTGCTCATTCCTTGAGGAATAACTTACAGACACTGCACTTGGCGAAAAAGGTCCTGTGAACAAGTTGGCTCAGTTAAGTTTACCAAATTAGGACAATTCCTCTTAAGCAAAGACTCCATCAGTAACTTCAGCTAAAAAGCCTTATCATCCAACTGCCCACCTGAGGATCCAGAGGGAACAAGTGGCAGTACAGACAGCAGCTTGGTGACTAAAGGGAATAATACTGGAAACAAAACTCAATCATTCCCATCTGTACTTAGCAGGAATTGTGTCCAGATTATTCTGTCATTTTAGACATTCCATATTCCAGGAAAACAATGCTACAGACAATGAGTGAACTGTCTCCAGTGTACCTTATCTTCCAGGCCTCCTAGAAAGTCTCTTCCAAAAATTTTCAAAACACCCAATACACATAGCTCCCATTTACAAGACTTACTCCAGCCTTCCTGAGCTCTTCACTCCTTGTCACTGGGGCTTATACACCACACAGAAACAAGCTTTTATTCACAAATCCAGCACAAAGTGTAGGCATGGAACATTATTTCAATTAGAAGTGCAGAAATGCGTGTTAGTAACTACTGTGTCTTATCAGGTGCTGAGGCAGCACAGTCTCCCTGGACTCATGGCCAGCGACCGTTCCAATGAAACTGAACAAAGAAACTGCTTGTAGACTTTATCTTTAGTTTGTAGTGTTTTACACCTAGAATTTAAGCTCTGTGACTTAATTAAAATAAAAGACCAAAACAGGCAATCCTCTTTATGACTGTTTATTTTGTCCCCTGTCTTCTTCCTACCTGTGTAACAAGAGGCTCGAGCAGCCTTTCGACCGCCAGTGTTCTTATCTCCAGGCTTTTGGGGTCCCATTTGAAGTTCACGTTGGCTGCAGTGACAGCAGTCATTTCTGCAAGAAAAGAGCTACATGAATACAATTTTTTATTGTTAATGCATCTTAAAAATAAACTAAAATACAGACCGTTAAACACAAAACATCCATTTAGTGTAAGCAAAGGTTACAGCATCTCCAGAAACATCAGCTTTGATTCAAATGGTGAGAATTTGACAAATTGCTTGTTATAGCAATATACAGGTATTACCTGTACATTTTGGTTAGAAAATAAAACCAAAAGCAAATAAACCCACACAAAAACCTACTGCAAAGCCACACTGTTTTATCACAGTGATGACAAGATCAGCAGTGCCTGGGCTACTCATCGGTGGTCACCGAGCAATGAAGGGCCACAGGTAGTGAGGGCACTTCGCCCATGAAGCCGAGTGCCCCCTGCCCAATTTCCACTGCCTCCCTTCCAGGGCCAGCCATCCTGTGCTCCCAGACCAGCCCTCAGACACAGCCCAAGGCGTGGGGGAGCAGAAGGGAACTTCTTGACTTCAGCAGCTCTAGAAAGCTGCCCATGTTCTCAGCTCCACCAGTCACTACCCCAGAGGCTCTGACAAACCAGGAGCCAACTTTAACCCAACCCAGGCACCCTTCTCCTTCACCCAGCTCACCTTTGGGGAGTACAAAGGTAAAGGAGTGAATATAAGCCTTACAAAGCCAGAAAATCCAGCTGGTTCATACTTAACAGCTTACATATCTATTACACTTCTCCTTAACATTTGCATAGGAGGGAAAAGCAGATTTGCATGAAGAGATCTGTTCAAAGCTGTCACTGAGCCGTTCCTTCTCGTTACAGTTTTATATCAACATCCCAACGGAACAGCAAACATACTTATGGGAAAAGTTGAGTGAAACTACTAAAATAGCTCTGCTACTGAGACCAGCAGTCTAAAAAAATACAACTAAAAATAAGGAACTACAACAAATCACTGGATTAACACCATGATGCTGCACAGCACAACAAAAGATTAAACTGAACAATAATTTCAGTAAAAAAATGGATTTAAAGTATTACAGATCCATAAAACAAACTCGTATCACTTCAGACATAACAGATTTTAGCTCTTCCTGCTTTGAGCTGACCTCAAAATTCAAGATTAGACTAAACCTACATTTGTAACTTTTTGTTTTTTAAAAAGTCAGGAAGAGAAATATATTTCCTAAATCTCCTTCCACCCATCTTCCTAAACACCTACTGCTGAGGTCATTTTAAAGCTTATTAGCTGATATTTTTAATCTTTCTCTGGACAGGGCATTGCCTTTGCAGCATCTCAGCAGTCACGTTGCTCTGACAGCACCAGATGTCTCCGAGCTGCCAGACGAGCACAACATCCCGTTATTTTTAAAAAGCAGGAGGCAAGGCACTAATTTTGGTAACCAACAATGTTTACAACACGTACCAACAACCAACTGCTCTCTCCCGACCCCAACAGCTAATTGTGCACAGGAGGGGCTGCTTGTTTTCCAGGGAAGAATAAAAGCTCTGGGGCACTAGAGGAGCTCAGCATCACCTGCCTCAGGGCTGGGCCCCAGCCGACCCACAGGCTCTCACACCACGGGCACCAGAGGAGAGATTAAGAACTCACTCTAGCGCTGCTGACCAAAGCTGACACACTGAAGTACAACTTCACAAGGGGCAAGGTGGAATATCCACCCAGCTGCATTCGGCTCTCCACTACACCCACACTCCAAGTGCCCACACTGCTGCAAGAAAAGAAATTTTCCAAGCTGAAAGCTTAGAAAAAGAGAGAGACTAGAAAGAGCCCGATCAGTGCTGGCATACATGTAACCTTTCTGATGGCTTTGGCTGAAAACGCTTGTGCGTGCAGGTGAGGGCTCCCAGAGCACAAGCCAGGCCACAGCTCCAGAGCCCCCAAGGAGCCACAGGAGGGTAGAAAGTGGTCACCTCCTGTCCTCCCCTACCTCCGACAGTGACCGCTAAGCACTGTGAACTCACTAGTTAACCTTCTCTCTCAATCACCCCCTTTTTATTTCACTCACCCACTGGCTTGTGCCACAGCCCAGATGCTGGCACAGGGCACGCTGTGAAATGCCCTTCACCCCCAGGTAGGTTCCCACCCTCCACAAGGAATTTCACTGGTTTATTCCCTCCCCATCAGCTTGGCATGAATTCTTCCTACTTAAGGAGCCAAGAAAAATACACTGAAAACCTTTGTGGTTTCTGAGAAACATAGGCAGGGCTCTGGAAAGCCCAGCAGGTTTCTAAAGAAAGGCTTTTTCTATGTAGTTAATGCCATTACACCTCTCGCAGAAACAACGTGCAGGACGAGGTAACCATGAGAAGATACATTAATTGTATTAGTAGGATAATAAAGGCAATTCATCTGAAAATACGTTAGTATGATAGTCCATGAATTGGCCAAAAGTAATGGTCTATAAAACCACTTAGTAGCAGTGCTATTGAAATTTATCTAAAAAGCATAACTTGATATCAAATAGCCTGTTTGGCAGCAATGGCTTGGATATCATTTGTACATTGCAGTAAATATGTTTATTCAATTAAATACCTGTGGAGAATACAGGAACAGGCTATAGGTTACCAACACATGGGTGAGATGGGTTCAGGGGATAAAAGGACAACTGCCAGGGCCATGTTCTGGCACGGCTGTGAACCTCCCACGAGGACCCCTCACTTCTCCGGAACTTGTCTTATCCCTGTGACTGCTCAAGCTCTCCCTCACTGAATTCAAATACGGTCACAGGTAGCAAACCACATATTTATAGCAGAGTGCTTAATCCTTGGCTCCTGGAGAGCACACCACAACCCCCACTGCAGTCACTCCAACATCTATAGGGAAAGAGGACATCCTCTGGAAGAGGAACCCACTTGCAGAGCAGCACAGCACTGGTTTGACAGCTGGGACAGCCCAAGTGACACGGAAACAGGTTCTCCATGCCCCAGCCCTGCCATGAATTTCAAGGACAAAGCAGCACGGACCACACGGCGGAAGAGCGAGCGGCGCTGAATCTCAAGTGCGGGAATATATAGAACGACACCACTGCACAAGGAGCTGTGGTTGCCCAGCCTGTGGTTTCATAAGCAGCAGAAAAGCTGCTTAAAGACCAATGTTCATCCTCCCACACCCCTCCAGGAACTCATTCCCGTTTGCACATCACACCCCCTCCGTACTGGCACAGCTTTCCCCACGCCTGAGCGATTAACCAGATGGGGAAGGACTGATTTGGCTGGAGGGAAAGAAATCCATTTTTGCGAGGTGGGCTGAGATCCCCATCTGGCTCACGGTGCCACCACAGACACCGCTATGGCAAGGGGAGATGGCACCATCAGCTGGCACCCTTGGCAAAGCCACTGCCGTGGGAACACGGCAAAGCTGGATGCCACAGCCAAGTTGAACCAGGAGCCACTGAAAATTGAGCATCAAGCAGAGCTTCTGCAGGGAGCAGGAATGTCCTCCCCACACATCTGATGCTCAGACACGTGAAGCTCCAACCTTCAACCACGTTCACCAGCCAGCACGTTAACTGCAAACCCTTTGGGTTATTCCACTGTTCATGATGGTGCTCATGATTGCAATAGAGGGTTCAGTAGCAATGCAGCATCTTACTGGGGTTTAGTGCACTGGCAAGCACATGAGGGCAGGGGAAGCACAGGAGTTTAAAGAAGCCACTTCCAGAGCTCTGTTCCAGCCAACGATCTGCAAGCAGAGCCATGCCTGGACAACTCTCTAGGGCTTTCTACAAACACAAAAGATCTCATCTACAGCTAAAAATTAAGGACAGGTCTCCATTCTGCTTCAACCAACCACTGTTGCCCCCCTACCGCTCCTCTCCCTGCCCCAAACAGACCCACGCTGGCACAGGCCTGATGGGGTGAGCCACTGCAGGGAGCTCAGTCTCGAGTAAGCCGGTAACTAAAACTTCCCTTCCCAGGCTACTGTCCTGCTGGAAGAGTTGGGACTGCACAGCGAGGGAGCAGCACAGAGATGAGCTCTTCTTCTGCAACACTCCCCGGGGCAGGTCCCAGCCCTGCTGGAGAGAAGGATGAGCAGAGGGATGTCTGAGCTGCAGGGGCTGCACTTACACACCCCGGTACAGGAGCTGGCCTGCCAGGAACACACCAAGGGTGATGTGCACACAGCGCTCCTTCCCAAAGCCACAACTGAAGGTCTGAGTGTTTTCAAAAACTGGTAATTCATGGTTTTAGGAATAATTTCAGATACCCACTTCCATAATACAGGCATGCAAATAATTTTTAGATATTGGCAAGCAGAGGAATGCAGCTCTGCAGCTGCTTTGCAGAAGCGCCCTGAAGCCACCCAAGGCTTTTCCAAAAGCCCATGAAGGAGCACAATTTTAACAGCGAGCTCTGCAGCCCAACGAACCACAAAAAGGCCTAAGTGCTTGTGGTCCTGTTTTTCCAGGTTGCACTCCCACACACCCCTGAAGGCACTGCTGGCTGTATCTCACACACTACTGAGTCCATTCCACCTGCCCTGTACCAACCATCCCAGAGCCACCCCGCCTCTGGGCAAGAGTAAATCTCTTTGGGTAACACAGCAAAAAATAACTGCCCGTCTCCTGTGCTTCAGTCCCACCACCTTGTGCTACCTGAAAAGCCTTTAATGTGACATCTGCTGTCAGTCTTCACATTTAACTCTCCTGCCAGGCTGCTTTCTAAAAGCTTTTAGCTGCACTCACTGATTTCTTGCTTTTTCTCAGGGAAGCCAGTATTCAAAGAATGGTCTGACTAGCACAGAGAGGAGCTGACCTGGCCAGGCACAATAGACCACATGCTGAATTCCAGCATTGTGCTATCCAAAATACCTAACACAGAACAGGGGACAAGAACATTTAATACCTGGGAGGACATTCTCCATTTGAACAGCCTTCCTGCTACTCCTCAGCTGTTCCCCATTCTGTGGGGCTGATGTGCCCAGGAGCAGTAAGAGGTACTTCACTGCAGTTTTTTGCAGCTTCTTTCTCTCCTATGTCTTTAAGTAGTCTCAGTCATTTTGAATGATAATCTGGTCTCTCACCACGCTTCCAGACTGTCTCTAGATATTCTGTACCGCATAATGAGAACAGCCCTTACTCTATCACCCAGGTCCTGGGGATGGAACATGGTGGGATTCACAACACAATGACCCAGCTTCATCCTTCAGACAGAAAGTTAATCAGACCCTCTGTTCACAAGGGAATCCTTTTGCTTGGCTTGTTACCCAACCCACCCAACAACCAGCAGGGATCCTTGACCCCTGCTGAAGACAAGAGACAGACAGAGAGACAAGGCAAGGCAGACAAGAGAGCAAAGCTGGTCAGGAACTGGGTATCTAACACACCATTAACGCAAACCTTCTGAACAGTTTTGGTTTCAGAAAGATTTAGGCACACTTCAGTAAAACTCAGCTCACGTGCTGGGGCTTTGTACGGCCCACTGACAATTCAAAACTGGTTTTCATATAACTAGGAGTATCCATAAAATAAAAAGTTTCATTCTTTCCCTTCACAGTCTCCAAATTAATTTGTCTGCCCTGTTCCACAAATAAAGCAACACTCGGCAGCCAAATAGCTGCAAGTCAAGGATGTTTGGTATATATGATGCTTTTCTAGGAGGATTTAAGCAGGCTTTATTTAAGCTGTTTTTATTTAACATCAAGTATACACAACTAAAAAACAGAGAGTCATCATCTTCTAACATAGCCTTCAACCTTACATTCCATCTGCTCAGCCACCGAATCCTGTCCCCCACCATAAATGTCACGCAGGTACAACCTCATTTGAAATCCTTACTGTTAGAATTTCACAGTCTGAAATATTAATACAAACTCAGATATCAGGTTGTGGCAAAGCTCCTGTTTGTATGTACAGGATGAGTTTGAGTTGAACCCTTCTTACGAGACTCCTGTCTGGGTGGTAAGGTGGGATGCACCCCCTGAGTCTGTGTTATTAAACTTGGAGTGCCTCCAGGTTCTGAGGTGGGAGTAGATTCATTGGCCACGTCCAGCTTGGTGTCAAGGTAAGACCATCTCCGCCTCATCCCAAACTCTTGGTTTTCATTGAATACAATTTTACTAAACTTTCAAGTGTGGTATGTATACAAATCATGGAAAAATATATGGGAAATAACTTCACTGAATAAAAAACTTCTGCAGAAATCAATGACCATGTTCTCCTGGATGGAATTTCCTGCCACTCGAGTATATCCAACTTTGCTACACATTTTGTTTTGAGTTTTTTTCCCCACAAACTGCAGTAACCATCCAAGAAAAAAAGACGACATTCAGGTTTAGATAAGCCTGTTTCTCACCAGTGCCATTCCAGTTCCAGGTCTCTTAATCTGCTTTCCTAAGTTTTTCTCTGCTGCTCTTGTGGAGAAGAGGCATCTGAAACACTCATCAGACAGCCTTACACAGCCAGTAACAAATGCTTCTCTACTTCTCCACTCGTTTAGACCTTGCTACTGAGTTGAGAGATGAAACCTAATCCAGCGTTCCTGCAAAAATCCATTAAATTCCTGACTCTGTTTTCTCTCCCATGTGGGTGTTGTCTCCCAGCAGAGCCAGCAGCCCCAGGGAGCCCCTCACCTTTCCCCCGTGGCAGCAGAGCCCAGCCCAGCCCACACAGCATCACATGGGAGTGGGCACAGGGCACATCACCAGATTAAGATGCCTCACTCTCCCCCAAGCAGTCTGTGCTATCTCCTAGCAGCTTCCAAATTGCCACAGTTCTAAGGATTTGAGAGACTCATTTTCAGTCAGAATCAGGAACGTGCTCTGTCACAACAGGTTTTCACTCCCCCACTCAGGTCCAGCTGTCGCTGAGGGGATGAAGGCACGCTCTGCACAAGCAGCTTCACTGTGCTGGTCCTGGGACCTCAGCAGAGATTTCACAATGGCAAATATGATGCTTTCTTGGGAGATGCTGGTGCCAACAGCAGCTTCTTGCCTCCAGTTATGCAAGTGTTCAGCTCTGATTGTTTCCTTTTTGACAGAATTGTTTTACCTCAAAGGAGCTAGAAAGGAGGTGCATGGAAGACAAACCACAGGCAGCAAGAGCAATTAGTGACTTATTTATGTCACACTAAGGCTCCAGTTCATGGATGACACCCTGAGAGAATACAGGAGCCAAACTCAGGCTTATATGTACCGAACTGTTCAGATGGATAGCCTGGTATGTCCCAACACACTCCCAGTTTATTTCTGCAGTTTTCAGTTTCCAATAACTCACGCAAGATCCCAACTCCATAAAGAAAACTGACAGGCTATCAAGAGTGCTTTGGAAGACACACGTGCTTTTTCTAAAGAAGAGAATCTCCTCTATAACTAAGATTAATTTTTATATTCTGGCTGCAAAACTTTGTATTTGGAAAAAAAAGATGTGTCATGACCAGCAAGCTATTACTGTTATGAATAATAACCACTCACTCTGCCTTCACGTGGATGTTTGTGCATTTTATGCTGAAGACCTGCACTAACACCATGAAAGATAACTTCCCAAATGCAAACAAGTGACCACTAGATTTGTAGCTGCTGAATTTAGCTGTTCTATGGGTCAGCACTGTGAGGCTCTGGCCATACAGAAGGACACCACACCTGCATTTTAAGGAAACAGCAACATCTCTCATGAGCTTATCCCTGCAGTGATGGCAACTTCAACCTCCCAAACCCAGCCCTTACTCAGCCACATCTCTCACACTGAAGCTGTAGGCTCACACTCTGAAACACAGCAAGGGAGCTCAGCCTGGAGGCAGGATGTCTGAGCCCAGGCAGGTCTTGTGCATCTGCTGGACCACCTGAATTCAACTAGCAAGAGCCCTTCCAACCTCAGTGTCTCTTTCCACTCTTGAGGCGGAAAACTCTGTGAAGCTTCCCTAAAATCATTGAGAAAGAAGTAAAGAACAGCTTTCTGGCACTCTCTGAACCACAGCACACATTTCAGACCCTAAGGACACACAGTCAGTGCAGATATAATAACTAGGCTGTGGCTTCAGAGCATGGCTCTTCAAACTCCAAACTATGCCAGCACAGGTTCCAATTACCAACCTTCAGTTAACAATGAATGCAAGAAGGGGCAACCTTTTAACAAGCTAATTTTTGCCACAACTATATGTTAAATAAGAAAAAGCTTGTTATAAATTAGTCCACTTTATCAGCTGGCAGAAGAATTTGCCAGGGCTGCAAAACTGATTTTTGCTTAGCTTGCAAAAACTCACTGACGGCTGGCAATAAAGGGAAAAGGAAACCTGGGGATTTTTGTTCTGATCTTCTTCAGCACTCAACCTGCAATAAAAAGTGCTGTTTATGCTAAAGAGTCAGAAATAACCAGAATCTGACCCCACTCAAACTGCATTTTCATTCCTAAACTGATATGTTGTTATGCAATACCCTTCAGTGCTTTCAGCTGACCACATCTTCGAAATCTAAACCTTCATTAGCAATTTAAAACTGTCAGAAGTACACAACTACTGGAGTTGTTGGAGCTGACACACGTGTTTCAGAAAAAAAAAAGACTCCCTATAATTAGAGGGTTGATGAAAATCTACTTAAACATGGAGCAAATGGGCAGCCTTGTATTATCAGAGACTAAATACCATATTCTTTCTCAGCTGCATGCTCAGCATAGCAGTAACTAAGGACTACGTAACAAAAACTTCTATGTTTTAAGAATGGAAAAAGTTTTCCATAGTTTTCTCCTCTTGCAAAACCTACTAGAAGCACCCACTGAAGCAAAGGGGAACATGAGCGTGAAGACTCTTCAAAGTAAAATGTTTTCTAAGCTTCCTACAAAAACTCCTTCAGAAGTCCTTTTGCAGTCCTCCACTTTGATTCAGGAACACTCTGTCAGTCTTAGCTGGAAATTACAAAGCAGTTATTTTTAAAAGAAAAAAGTAACAAACCCCACAGGTGACGAGGCCAAGATTTTCACTTCATGCTCAGGGCAACCTTCAGCAACATCTCCCAGCTATAAACAATGAGTTACGCTCACAGGAAGAATTGCACCATCACCACACGCCCTCAGACAACTCTCAACTTGCAGCTCCACCAACACACACCGCGAGTTCGGAAGGGGGGAGGGGGAATTCACAAAAACAAGCCCCAGAAGGAGTGAACATGAATGGGATGCACAAGCGTGGTTTGGAGGAGTTCAGCACCTCGCAGTGCCTGCACTAAGGCGGGATGCTCTGCCAGCCCATCTCCTCAAGGCTGCAGACACGGGGAACACAGGGGCACTGATGGGTGAGAACTTTGCAGCTTCTCCAGAAGAGCGAAGCAAGTAATAATAAAAACACAACGGTGTGATGAATTTTTGGATGCTTCCCAGAGTTCCCGCACAGCCGTAACCACCTTCTGTCAAGTACAAACTCGCTAAGGGTGCGCCACAGTGCATGAGAGTCAGAGCTAGCCACGATCTGCCTGGGGAGGAATCCTTTCGAGTCACTGCCTTCACATATAGATGACCAATTAAAGCAACTTCTGTTAAAAAAACCCAAAACGTTACTGTCCCACCCACATTCCATAAAAGCAACATGAAGGAACTAGGTTTGAGGAAAAGGAGTCACTGCTTGGATGGCCTTGCAGGAAAAAAAAGATTTTAATGTAGTAACACGGCCATTTACTAAGTAGAAACCAACTTACATCTGATTAAAGACACATTTTTCTCTCTCCACCCCTTCTTTTCACCCCCAGGAACAGGAAACATGACAAACCTACAGAACAAAAACCAGATGAGCTGAAAAATCCTGTTCCATTGGCTTTGCACCAGCGCTTTGCCTCTGGTTGTGCTGAACACTGCATCTTTCACTGACAGCCACTGACTTTTCCCTAGGCCCACAATAATATTCTGCTAATCAAATAATCATATTCAAATTGTCTTAACCAATTCTGTAAACTAAGTAAACCAGCTTAGAACACCTGACGCTGAAGTACTGATGCATAAAGACCAGAAATTAACTTTTTTTCCTTGAGGTTATAAGCTTTGAACCCTGCACAACTAATCTGCATTATTCCGTTTTGCTACAAATAAACCCTCTAGCTTTTTTATTTTTTGTGCTACTCTTATTGGATTTTATGTAATTATTTCTTCTCCCTAACCCCCAGCTAGGAGAGAGGGGCAAAAACCCACTCTCACAATCTTACTGCACTCTTGCCTGTACCTGTACAAAGTAAGAGGGTTGTGACTGAGGACTCCACCAGCAGTGGAAGTGCCATGGATTAACAAACACAGGCTATGCCCGCAGTCCAAGAAGCCTTCCTCACATCTCCACGTTCAGGATGCACTGTTTAATGTTACTTAGGAAATGTGTTTGCAGCTGCAAGGGCGGTGGTTTCTAATTAAACACATCTTCCAAAGAGTGGAAGCGGCAGGAACTACAAAGCCACACTTTGTACCAAAATTCAAACCACTCCAGAGCCTCTCATAGAGCCAAACCAGATTGCTGCTTTTCACTCAAAAAGTATCCCGTATCTTTCATTTTACTTGTAGCTTGTATGAAGTCGTTTGACTCACGAGGTTTCTGAATTTAAAAGCCGTGAAGTCATCAGCTGAACGCGATGATGGGAGAGCTGCTCCGCACCTGCAGCCAGGACTGCCAGAGCCAGCAGCCACGGGGGCTCCTGCCAGCACTGGGCACATCTGCAGAACAGTCAGTCCAGGCTCCAGCTCCCGCCTCAGGAAGCTCCTACACTGCTGGACCTTGGCAGAGAACCCCAGGGAAGCAATGCTACTTGTTTGCTCTTCTCTCATGGTTTTATTGCTTGTTTTACTGCCTGCCTGTTGCTTTTCCTTTTAGGGATGGCTTTACATGCTGCCACCACCCAGGAAAAAGGTGGGGGAGGATATGAGGGAGGGAGGATAAATGATGATAAATGATGGCAGGGATCAGTAAAAACAAAATTGGCAGAGGTCGATAATTACTACCAGAAAACCATAAGGAGACACCAAACAACATTCTAGAGCATCCATCACTCCACAAAGGCATCACAGGAGCCAGAGGATACTGCTCAACACTGCAACAAGCAGAGCTCCTGCTTTATTCCCTCCTTCAGTTGTTGGTAACAGTCAGCTCAGCCAAGGTGAAGGGCTTGCAACTCAGGGCCTCAGACAAGGGCTAAACTAATAAAAAGTTGGTGGGACCAGCATAACCAAAACCTCATGAGAAGGGTCACGACAGGACAGACCTCTCAGCTATGGCAATCAGAGCACGTCAAGCCCTCTGTGCACCACTTACAGTTCATTGTTCAACGTCTCACCTTTTAAATGAATAAATAATTGAAGTTTCAGGATGCTTAGACCCAAAACACCTGGACATTAGGTACTGGTTGGAATGAACTGGATGGTTTGTAAGTGAGGTCATTACGAGATGTGTCACTTGCACACGTCCACAGCCCACCACGAGTTATCCAAGACCAGGAGCAAGTCCTCAGCATCGAGCAGTGAGACCCTGTAGGTCTTTAAGCCATGCTAAAAGAGATTGGTGTTACAAGTATACATTACAAGGACATACTTGCAAGAAACAGGGCAAAAACTGGCAGCTTGTACATCTTGATTAGTTGCACTCACACCCACTTTCACCTTCTTGCTTCTGAGCATACCACAGCTCTGTCCTCTGCTGTTCAACAACGCTGGCTCTGAATTCAATATTCCAGTCAATTAAAAAAAAACATTTACCCACCTACAGCTTCAGCTGGAGATCTCAAGAGCACTTTGCTTAGATGAATACTGACCTGCTCAGTGTTACGCAGGTTAAACACCGTTTTATAGGCACACAGCGCAGCCCTGTTTACATGAAAAATTCAACTGACCTTTGTGGCTCTGTAAAGCTGCATTGCTAGTGCAGCTCTTGTGCAGACCATTTATTTAAGTGGATCTTCTGTGCTCAGGTTGTATCAACCAGAGAAAGATACAGAAAAAGAATCTCCCCCTTAGAGCCTTAGATCTGCATAGATATCACCTCTACAAGTGCCCAGAATAAAGTGAACGAAAACTCTTGAACCCTTGGGGGAGTGGGAACAGCAGTAGAAGGGAGAGCATGGAAAACCACACAAGCCATCAAGGCCACATGCTCCTGACAGCATTGACCCTTACTGACTTAAATGAAAAGCCACAAATTTAGTATTTACCTAAATGCCCTCCTGACCTTCTGCTGAACATCAGCAGTGACAGAACTGTGGGGCCTACACTCTCCCCTCAGTTCCTTCAGTTAACCTCCAGGTAAAAAAAAATAAGTAATTTTTTCTTCTCCTGATCCTTCAGCACCTACCCACCTACAAAGCTCATTAGTTTCAGCCTCCTCCTTGAACTAGCTACTGAAGGCTACTCCAGAACAGGGTGCACCAATGGTGCCTCTTCCACCCTAACTTGCACCAAAATCTCATTTGCTCCACATCAGCTCCTCATTTGCTGCCTAACATCACTTCCGCACAGAAATTCTTCTTAAGCATATACAGTCATATGCAGATCTATTCCATAATAGGGCACTGATTGCCGAGGAACTGGGTGTTCTTTGGGAAAAACAGCTCACCACAAGCTAACGATCTCATATTATGCCCAGTGCAATCCTACCTGCCACACTGGTGCCAGCTCCCTGTCTGCTTTGCTCTCAAGCCCCTCACTGCCAGGTGTTTCACTCACTCTCGGCTGTAACACACATCAACACTCCTCTGCTTTTGTGCCATTCCATGCACTAAAAAAGCTGCCAGAGAACCAACTGGCACCCAGCTTGGTTTCACAGGGACTGTTCCACTCTCTGCCTTGGTAATGGTTATTCCTCTAGCTACAGCCGGCCTCGTGTTCGCTTTTTCCATTCCTGAGTTTATCAGAGAATGGTTTGGGCTGGGAGGGACCTTCAATATCATCTCATCCCCCCCCCTGCCTTGGGCAGGGACCCCTCCCACTATCCCAGGCTGCTCCAAGCCCCGTCCAGCCTGGCCTTGGACACTGCCGGGGATCCAGGGGCAGCCACAGCTTCTCTGGGCACCCTGTGCCAGGGCTTCCCCACCCTCACAGTCACGAATTTTTCCCACTATTCCATCTAACTCCGCCCTCTGTCAGTGTGAAGCTGTTCCCCCTCATCCTGGCACTCCAGGCCCTTGTCCCAAGGCTCTCTCCAGCTCTCCTGGAGCCCCTTTAGGCACTGGAAGGGGCTCTAAGGTCTCCACAGAGTTTTCTCTTCTCCAGGCTGAACAATCCCAGCTCTCCCAGCCTTTCCTCCCAGGAGAGCTGCTCTGTCCTTTGATCATCCTGGTGCCTCCTCTGGACTGGCTCCAGCAGCTCCAGGTCCTTCCCATGCTGGAGACAGCTCTGCAGGTGGGGTCTCACCTGAGTGGAGGTGGAGAATCCCTGCCCCCAGCCTGCTGCCCACACTGCTTTGGAGAAGCCCAGGATACAGGCATAGATCCCTGAATTTAAAGCCTTTCAGAAGAGGTTCTTGGGAGTCTAACCGATTAAGAAGTAGCTGTCTTGTAAATTAGAGAAATTATAACAGAAGGGAATGTCAGACTGGGGGAGAATTTCACTTTGCAAACTGTGTTAGTTTAGATCTGTGTATTGAATAATTTCTCACTTCTCAAAGCATGGGGAAAAAAGGTTACTCCTCTAATTCGACCAGAGATATTTATAAACATATAGCAAAGGACTAACAGATGTTTTCTGTAGTACATCTGGGATTAACAAGCAAAAATATGTAATCATATTGAGAGAAAAGATAGCTGGCTCTTTAAATCCATCAGTCACAAGGAATTATGAATCATATTTAAGTATCAGATTTGCCAGTCGAAGAGTCTGGACTAACCTTCTGCACACCAGAAATCACAGTTACACCCATTCTCACCCAGACTAGCAGATAAGGAGTCACAGTCATTCGAGGAGAACGATCCCACTCCCAGTTGCAGTGACCGCATTCCTCCTGCAACTCCTTCACCTCAGTAAATCCATCTGCACCCAGTTCTGCTTCGTGACACAGCAGGCCACTCTCAGTGCTTCTCTCTCCAGAGGAGCTCATCCAGTGAGGGTGCTAGCATACAATTTTGTGGTAGCTCTATTTTAAATCTCATTTGCTGGATTAAAATAGTATGGAGTTAAAAGTAGTAATTATCAAACATCTGCACTTTCTCTAAAGCTGCAACGCTGTTTAACCAATGCACGAGCTATAAACTCACTGAATGGAGCTATTCCAGATTAGCTGGGAAACAGTTCGGGTGAATTCCCAGAGCAGTAACAGATCCCATTCCTCAAGGTCATATACACTGAAGTTCTGCAGCACCAGACTGAGAGATGTCCAGTTGAGGCACAGCAGCAGGAAGCACCATCCCCGGAAGCATTCAAGGCCAGGTTGGACAGGGCTCGGTGCAGGGTTTGGGCTCGAAGGTGTCCCTGCCCATGGCAAGGGGAGTGGAACCAGATGAGCTTTAAGGTTCCTTTCAACCCAAACCAGTCTGTGATTCATCATTAGGTGAGTGACTGTCTCATACGGCACTGTCCTTACAAAATGACACTCAGTCCTCTTTTATTCATCGTGTTTCCGTTAGTGCCCAGCAAAGCTGAGAGACGCCAGTAAAACAGAACCCAGCAAGTCCTTGAACAGAAACACCACGGCCACGCGGGCCCTCGCTCCAGACCAGCCCCACTGTCCACCCATGATGAGCAGGCTGGTTTAGCCACTGAGTACTTTTGTGATCTTAACTAATTCTCTGCATAAGAAAGGTCATTTAGAAATCAAATAGTAACAGGAGATGTAAATTAAAGGAAGGGCTGAAGTCCCACTAAAATGTATTTCCAGCTCATAAACATTTCTACTAATGTGGATTCCTTTACAAGATCAGTTTCTCAATCTTACAGCTGCAGAAGGAAGATATTCATGCTGCTGAAAAAACACAAATTACTTTTCTATTACATCTCTCAGTTAACTTTATCAGACCAAGAGAAGCCCTATGAAAAAGCTGCATGTTGATGTCTGTCCTTACACATGTAACCACAGAAATGCTGATGTTTCAAAGCTTGAAAATTCATTGTGAGGAAAGTATTTACACTTGTATTTTAAAGCATCGATTTGAGCACGGGATTTCTAATCTCTGCCCACTGCGCTCCCCCCAGCCACCTTGTGTAAACTTTTAATCTCTGATGCAGAGGCCTATTATTAGAGCTGGCTGAAAAAAACCATAAAGGCTGAAGGCACATTGTTTGTTATGGAAAAGGTTAGGGCAAAGCCTTTCTAAAAACAAAGCCTACTAAACCTTTGTCTGTTTCTGCTGAGAAAAGTCAAAACATTTCCGTGATGTTTTAGAAACTGTTTCTTTGTAAATGAAAAACAGTGAGTCAACATCAAAGTATGTCCTTTTAAACAGAATGTTTCGATTCAGAAGGAGTGAAATAAGTACAACAAAACACTTAATGTGGCCTGGTGCCACAAGACAGAGCAAAGACTGCACCTAGCGTAAAATGAGCCGGGCTTTCACCTTCATCAACACAATCCTGACTACAAACCAACTCAGGAACTGAAATAAACAACCGCAGAGCCTTTAGCTGGTTTGAAAGCCCTGAGAGCCTGGTGTAGCCAGCAGGACTGAGGCGTGCAGCCTTCTCCCAAGTCCCCAGTCCCAGGGCAGGAAAAACACAGGAAGCCAGTAACTCAAGCACAAGTAACTGAAGCACCCAGCAAACACCTTCTCTGCACAACTCCCACCCCAAAAAAACAATAGACAAAGACAAACAAAGGGGGAAGGGCAGCAAAGAGCTCCCAGACTAGTTCAATACAGATAGCCCAGACACGCCCGGAGTCATAACTCCGAAAGTGGGATGAGGACACGGCCATGGGGCTCGCAGCCCGGCTGGGCGAGGGAGCGATCGATGACCCTCGCCAGAAGACACTGCCTGGGCAGGGCTGGCAGGCCAAGGGCAGACAGGCAGGGAACCGTGCCTTGTTCACATCCAACTCTTCGCTAAACATAACTGGAACACACACCTTCCTGCAAACTTTCGGCCGGAAAGATTTGAGGCGTTTTGAACTGGTACGAGCAATGAATAAAAGCCGGGTGACCCACGCTGCCCAGGGACCCCATGGCCATAGGCAGCAGACACAGGGGCCGCACATAACCCGGGAGCTGATACTCTCTCCCCACTTTTTATCTAGGAAAAGTAGCACGAAACTTTCTGTGAGCGAAGGAGAGGCTCTCGCTTTCCAGCACAGGAGGGGATTAGAGGTGGGTGCCGGAAAACGTGGCGGAGCCAGGCGGAGGCGCGGGGCGTTCCCGGCTGTTCGCGTACGGGATCAGCAGCACGGCCGGGGCGGCAGGGAGGGCTCGCTCCGGCTTCGGCTGCGCCGCCCGGACAAACTGGGGGTCCCAAAGGCACTCCTGGGGGGCTCCCGGCGGTGCCCGGCCCTGCCCGCAGCCGGGGAGCGGCGCCGGGGCGGCCCCGGCCGAGCGGGGAGGGGC
>VZTD01002728.1:169691-214129 GCA_013397725.1 Rhagologus leucostigma
CGGGACAGGGACGGGACGGCCGGGGCAGGGAGGGACGGCCGGGGCAGGGAGGGGACGGCCTGGGTAGAGAGGGGACGGTCGGGGCAGGGACGGGACGGGACGGCCGGGGCAGGGACGGGACGGCCGGGGCAGGGACGGGCGGGACCCCTCGCCCCGGGCAGAGCACCCCAAAAACCCCCAGGCCGCCCGAGCGGAGCCTCGCAAAGCTCCCTGGCCCCGGGCGGGAGCCGTCACTCCCTCGCTCCGTGGGCCGAGGGGCAGCCTCCCATCACAGCCCTCCACAGGACGCCCCCAACCCAGGGTGCCAGGACGCCACTTTTGAGACAGAATCAAGAAATTCGAGGTCAAAATCTGGCCTTGTCCTCCTAAGCGCAGGATACCGAGGGTCTTTGGAGAGAGGGGAGGTGATGGGTGCAGGGGAGGAAGGAAGGGAGGTTTGAAGGAGACGGAGGGAAAGTTATAGCTGTGTTCCCCTTGGGTTTGTGAATTGATGTTTTGTTTTGAAAACCCAGATATTTTCATCCTCCTAAGAGATGTCGCTTTTAGGAAAAGCCTTGTTTTCATCCAGATGTCTCTTAATAACAAAACTACAGGTGAGAGGAAACCCCCGGGTACAAGCAGGGTCACCAGAGCCCCTCCAAGAAGAGAGGAAGGTTTTGGGAACCCAACCTTGACCTGCAGAGGCAGATCTGCAGGTGGAGAAACTTGTCTTTATGCGGTAATTTGTTTCAAAGTTTTCTTTGGAAAGTCTCAGCGAGCCTGTTGTGAGAGAGCGATTGTTTTTACCCTGCAGCAAATTACTCTGGGACTTTCCGTGGTGTGTTTTGAGATGGTTTTTAATACAAATCTCTCCACAGAACTTACACTTGTACTGGATTGTAAAGACAACTGAATAAATTTAATACATTTCATTACTCATTTGCCAGCACTTCTGAGATACCTGAATCTACACACTCCATCTTTTGTTGTTAAGCAAAGAATAGAGACATTGAGTAACCTACAAGGAAGGTTCATTCAAGGTACCACATTAATTGAAGGTATGTAACTGAGCCGAGGGGGCTGGCCCGAGGTCACTGTCACAGCACAGGTGACCACACCATGGTCAGGACTGTGACCTTCCTCCAGATCCTGGTTCAGTGGGATTTGCAGGGCTGTGTTTCCCATCTTTGCCATATTCCTACAAGCCTTTCCTGCAGGAACACCGTGTCCTGAAGCAAATTAGATTGCATTTTTCCTTCCTGCAGGTTTAATCCAAGAAAGGGATCCAACACAAGGAAGTAAACAGAGTACTGTTGTTTTATAATCCAGAAAGAAAATAGGGATCAAGAGCCCAGCCTTGTCAGTGAGTGAAATTAATCTAAAGAACATGAGATCTGTAATTATGAAACTGACTGAGATACAGGTTATTAAAAAAATACAGGTCTTCAGTGCCTTAACAAACAGACTCTCCTATGGAAACACATGGAAAACAGATTTTTAAAATTCTTTCTATTTCCTGCTTATACCAAACCATTAATATTTGGTGTCAATTGCACCAGGAATTCAAACTACTAATTTCTGGTCTGTAGCATACTCTCAGTGAAAATTGAGTTTACACTTCAATAGCTTGCTTTCTTTCATTACTCCTTTTAATATCATGTCTTGGCCTCCTGTGGTGGCTTCCACATTCGACAGTTCTGTGTGCCTCACATCCTTTCAGGACAAAATGCCTGATTAAAAAAAAAAAATTCCTTTTAAAACCTACAGATTCAAAAAAGTAGAAGGCCTGGAGTTGTAGAGAATCACATGTTCTGCACTGCACCACTGAAACGAGGGAAGAAGTAGGAGATCAGCTGGCAGCTCTGTTGGTTCATGGAGCGAGTTAAAAGGCGCAGCAAACAAAACATAAAATTACGTAAAAATAGAGCCAGCTAGCTTGAGATTGGACTTTGTCTCTTAATTAACAGCTCTCTCTGAATCACAGCACTGGGCTCTGTCAACAAGACTAAAATGCAGGGGGGTGTTCAGACAGGCACCCAGCAACAGTAGCTCACACCTCCCATCCAGTCCATGTCATTGGCAGCTTGAAATCCAATGCATTTTCTGAAATGAGTTACAAGTCTGCTGCTTGACCTCAAATCTTCCTGTAACAGTGTTTGTGGTTTTTTAAATGTTTTTCTTGCCCTTTTTCGCCGGGTGAAAACGCAGGGTAAGCCAGGGAGAGGACAGGGAGAGGGAGGCGAGGCAGCCGCACTGATCCTGTTTGGGGGTTGTTTGTATAAAATCAACAAAAGCTCTCGGTCTCACCCCGGGAGGACAATCCAAGGTGCAGCAGAGCAGAGCGGGCTCGGCGGCTGCGCACTCCTGGCAGCCTGGCCCTGTTCCTCAGGTGTGTGCACAAGGGCGATCCCTGGCCAGGCCCACCTGAAGACACCTTGTGGGTGTAGCCACGGCAGGGGAGCTGCACTTTCCTGTAAATCCTGGGGTGGGTCTGTGCAGGAAGGGGCTTGTTTATGGAGCACCTGCCGTAGCTACGCTGTCTGCCAGTCCCAGTGCACACGGGGTCTAAATGACCTGCTGCAGCTGGAACCGGGTTTTCTATTTCTGTAACAGCGTTGTTGAAGGGAACTAGTTGGTCCGTGCGTCCATGTGTGCTCCATTTCAAAATGTTTGTTTGATCTCTGTGGTTTTGTTTTTTTGTTTTGTTTTGGGGTTTTTTTAAAGTGGTTTCGTTTTGTTATTTGTGAGAAGTAAGCACTGCACCTCTCACGTCAGTTTCAAAGACAGGACTGCTGGGGCAGGAGACGGTAGGGAGGGGATTGAGAGGGATGAGAGAAGGAAGGAAATAAAAAGAATGAGGAAAAGCTGTAGAGTGTTGTAATGGCAAGCTGAAGTCCCTGCCGGAGAGGCTGAATGGGCAGCAGGAACCAACAGAGAGAGGAAAAACTCAAAATACTCTAGAGGAATCTCCGGGTTGGAATAGCAGCGGGTGGAGGCTATCTGCAGGCTGATGTCATGCTGGGCAGTGGGCACAGCCCCGGGGCAGCCGTGCTGTGCCACCAGCTGTGCTGACTTCGAGCAGCAGTCGCCGGGCACAGCCCTGTCACCTCCTGTCCCTGGGCTGCCAGCCAGGGGCCAGGAGCACGGCAGGGACTCGCAGGCAGTGAGCTTTGCTGTGGGGGTCACCCCAAAATGCAGCCTCCCTTGAGGACTGGGGGCTGTGATGAAGTCAGCAATGTAGCAAAGTGACAGAATGAGACTCTGGCACGAATATCTCATGTGTGCTATGGCGTCAGCTCCTGGGGGCTCCCCGGTGTTCATCTCAGCGTTCCATGCGGCTGGGAGGCATCACCATTCCTTTTCAGGGCTCAGATACATGAGGAACTGAGATTGTCTCGCAATATCCAGCTAGGAATGAGCATCTGCACAGCCAGAAATCAAATTCCAGTGTCCTGGGGCATTGCGTGCCTCGGGACTCTGGAAATGCTGGTAGGTGGTGCTTTTGGGGGGACTGCAAGTACACAGCCTAAGCTGCGACTACAACACCCACCGTGGTGAAATAAGCCTCAGTCAGGTGGAGAAGGGATTTACCAGCACACCTGCAGCTACACTGGGGCTCCCTGCTCCCTGGCACCGCTGCTCCACCAGGGATCCGACCCAGTTGATGCTGCAATGCCTCTGGGGTCAGCACTGGTTCTCTGGGAGCTGCAGCCACGGTGCTCCCGGTGCCAGGGCTGTGCTCACCGTCACTGCCACCCTCTCCAAGGAAAACTGTCTGCTAGAAACATGTCCCAGTTCATAATCAAGAAGCCATTGGATCCTAACTGAAACTCTGCCTTCCTGTACTAGCAAATGCTCCTGGGGCCTCCAGAAAGAGAAGCAATCTGTAACGCCAGCATGGCCAGGAGCACAGGGGCTGCCAGCGCGGAGCAGCATGTCCCCAGCACTGACACTACAGCACATGCCTGTGCTGCCTGAAAAAACCAGGCAGAAACTGTAATGAGGAGAAATTATGCCATCCCAAAAGGCTCGGCATGAGCTGGGTTCGCTGGTTGCTGTTCCTAGCCCGAGTAGTTTGCATTCACCTCCAGGTTCACGCAGCCTTTGTGTAATAAACTGTCATAGCCCCGGAGAAGGGAACATTGAGAAAAGCGCCCCAAGGCAATGCATAGCAGAAGCCTGAGAATCCTCCTGCATGAGTCACTGACCTCCACACACTGCATCTATTTCAGCCTTTAATTAATAAGGTTTTACATTTCTATGGCATTTTCCATCTGGAAAGATCCGAAAATGCTGTAAAGACTAAGGGGTGCACAGTGCCATTGAAATGTGGTTCCTGTAGAGGTGGGACTGTGCAAGCTTAGCCAAGGGCACAGGGGAAAAAGGTTCTTAATTTTAAATGCAGCCTCTGTTACATCACTGAGTATTTCATATCTATGGAGAACAGACAAAAAGGTTTTCGTTTCTAAGGCACCGCTTGAGTAAACAACATTGTAGATTGTTTTTGTTATCCAGGAGGGATGCAGTGCAAAACAAGTACTGGGTGACTTTAATTTGGGGTGTTAAAGGATCACAACTTAAGCTGCAAATTTAAGCCATCATTGCATCAAGGGTTTCCTGCCTCCTGATAAGAAAGTTATTCCCAAATGTTAGACACAAAGCAGAAGCCAGTGGAGGAAACAAATCCCACGCTGACAGCACCTGACCCTGCATCCGGAACACCAAACTCCCTTGCGTATTCCCTGAAAGCTCAGCAGGATCGTGTGAGGCTTCAGCAAGGTAAAAACCTGCCCCAAGCTGCAAGGGGGGCAATGGAGAAAGCCAGGAGGAAAGAGCCCTCCTGTCCCAAGACTGACACAGTCCCCGAGGGGAGCCAGGGCTTTGCTGAACCAGCACAAATCCCTTCATTTCTATTTCAAAAGATTAAACAAGTCCAATCGCTCTGCTCAGCGGATGAGCAGGGCCTGGCTTGCATGAGGGCAACCGAAAGGACTGTCAGCCGCAGCTGGCATCCCTCTTACCGAGTACTTGGCCGAAGTGGGCTGGGAACACTTGACCACAAAGAGTTTTCAAAGGAATGTCAAATTTCTCTTTTTCTCAGTGTGATTCTAAACTATTTTTATCTACCTCTTTCTGGAAGAGAGACACGGGCATTGCCACGACTAGTCGTAAACTTTCATTACTTCCCGAGGAGAAATTGCAGGGAAATTACAGGCTAGTGCACTCTTTTTATGTCTCTCCTGCTCCGGGCATGTCAGCACTGCTGCATTCCAGGCTACCCCCACCACATTCCTCCCTGCGAGTCCTGTCCCCTCCCCGCCCGCTGACGGACATTAATGACCTTCCTCCGTAATTAACACATGGAGCACCGCAGTCAGCGCGAGATGAGCCCTCAGTGTCCGTGCTGGGGAAGCACACATTCCGGGTGTGCAGGGTGGGCTCAGTCCCGCCTGCCCCCTCCGGCCACGCTGCCCCTGAGCCGCTCCTGCCCCTGTGCCAGGGTGAGGGCAGGGCCTGGCCCGGGCTGTGGGGGCACACCGAGCCCGCGGCTGCACCATTCCTGGAGTTCCCTTCCCTGTGTGCTCCTGAGCTCGCACAGGCCGTGCAGAGCTCCACGCTGCTCCTCCAGGCACGCAGAGGTGCGTGGAGAAACACCCTTAATCCTTCTCGTTTCAGCTCTGGCGGGGAGGTGTCGGTAGCAGATATTAATTATCCCTCTCCCGTAAAGACAAACACCTACGAGCAGTGCCTGTACAGTTCCTGTACTATGGGGGAACTGAGGCAGAGCAGATTTAGTGCTCCAATCTCTGCAGCTCCTGCCCCAAGCTCATACCCCCGCCATTCCCAGCCCCGAGTCCGAGCACTGTCTGCAGTGCACCAGAGCTCCCTGAGCCTGGAAATCCCGCACCCACGCGGCTTTTTAGGCACGGAACCTTCATACAAAGGGAGAAATTCTGTCGTCAAGGTGAAAAGCATTGCTACTGAAATGTGATCAAAGACAGAGTTATCAACTTAAGTGTACTCAGGAGTTTCTGTTCCAGACAGAATTATCAACGAGAAACCAATCTTATAAGGTAGCTGCTATTGACAGGGAAATAAAAGGAATACAGTTCTTACCAGACAGACCTAAGTTGCTCCAAATTGCTGTCAGCTTGAAATATCTTGCTGGTAATTTGTTTCCAAATTCTTTCTCCCTAAATTTGATTTGTTGCTGTACAGTGGATGATCTATTCTGCTCAGCACCTCAAAGAGCATTCCTGTTGTCCTCTCCCTGATTGTTTGTGAGCTATCACTTCTGGGAGTTGGCAGCATTTATTATAAAAAGGGACATCATTGCTTGAAAAGCAGACTTTTGTCTGAGGCTGTGGTATCTGCTGCCCTTACAAATAGCAGCTGAGATTACTGGCAGGAAAGTCATCAGGGAAAATCCACTTTTCCTCCCCATCTTTGAGCTTGTCCACATGGGCAAGCGGCCACGCTGTGTGTCTGTGCCCTGGGGCAGGGGAAGGACGGGGCAGCATTTCCTAACAAGACGTGAATAAATCCTTTCACCAGCATCCCTTTTAACCAGGATAAAATCCCACCTCCTGTGGTATTGTAGCAAGAGCACGAACATCACACCCAGCAACTTTTTCTGCTGATCTCTGCTCTTTCTTATGTGAGGGAGGAAGAGAGAACTCTGACTTATGAAGCATCCTGCTGGGTTCAGTGATGTCTCCTGCACGGTATGTCTGGGGCTTTCCCAGGCCTCTGAGCAATCGCCCTCAGCTCTCCAGATGATTTATTTCTGCACACTTGACACAGAGGCAGAAATGTGAAACTCCACCTCACCTCTCCATCGGGATCCGTCCAGCCTGCGTGTGGGTGACAATGAGGAGAGCAGTAGCCTTGCCCTGGCTTTCTCTTTCAAGAACATCCGTGTGTCTTCTCCTGTCCTTTCTCTGCCTAACCCACTCTGTCCAATGCTTTAAGCAAATTCAAGGAAATTCTAGTCTGGGGACGAGGAGCAGCCTCAGCTTATTTACGTGGCTCCGAGGCGTGGGCAGAACAGAGAGACTTGGCTTCCCAGAAATAAAGGCTCTCACTCATCCTGTGTGTATGGCCATATTCGATAAAAAGAAGGAAGATATTTCTGGATCTTTCTGGGAATGTATTGGCAACTTTAGCATATTTCTGCTCTCCAGCTTGTTGGTGGTACCCATAGGTGGCTTTGCTGCGGGTAGGGCATGGCAGGCACCACGTCAGGCACTTCAGGTCACCCCAAGAGCTCGCGCTGCACCTTGGACAGGTCTCGGTGCCATCCAGAGCATGGCGAGAACTGGAGAGTTGGGAGCTGGTGGAAGGATTTCACTCCGCCCACGTAGGCACTAGAAAATTAATAATTGTTGCAAATGCTCGAGAGCAGCACAAAACACAGTGCTAATTCAGCGGGCTGTAATTCTGCCACACAGTTTACTCTGACATCGCATCAGGGAAAGCTCCACTTAAGCAATTGTAACATCACTGAAAGGATGGAATTAAGAAAAGGAGAAGGAACATAAACCTCCCACTATTGTTATTTTCAGAAAGCAACAACAGGAAGAGCCAGTTAAAAGGCCTTGAGGCTCTGAGCTGTTATTCCTCCCTGGAAACCAGCCACGTAATACACAGAAAAACCCTGAGCTGTGTGTAGGGGCTGCTCCGTGCCCACCAGGGGGATGTGGGCCCATTCCCGGGCCACGTGGGCCCGTTCCCATGAGCAGGTCCCCGCAGAGGGCTCCCTCCCCACCCCAGCTTTGGCCACCCTTGGCATTTGCTCTGCTCTGGGGTGCCCTGGGCAGACAATCCTGCGGCTGCTCCGGAGCAGCATCTCCCAAGTGCCACTGGCAGGGCTGGAACACCTCTGTCTCCCCACGCACAGTTATTGCAGCAGGGCTGCTCAGGAACCAGCAATTTTTCCTCTTTGCAGGAGCAGGCTGAGCCTCCCGAGGTGACCGAATGCAGGTGTCAGCCAGGCAGGAGCAGCACAAATCAATCTCTCACTGCTTAAAAATATATCTGTATACCAGATCTGAACCCTTTCCTCTGGAGTCTTGTGGCAGAAATGGAGTTTTAAAATGCTCAATTATTTATAGCTGAAATGCTGGGAAAAAAAATAACCTCATTTGTCGTGCTGGAGCAGAACGTGCCGGTCCCCATCACCCACCGCTTGCACAGTGCCCGAGAGTTGTGAGATCTGGACAGGGGGATGTGGAACAAGGAGCAAGAAGTGGTGCCTGAAAGCAGGGTGCCAGCACCCCAAAGCAGAGCCAGTTCACCCAGGGACATGGTCAAACCCAAATCATGACAACCCTGAGGTGTCCCAACTGTTGCTGGGTGTTAATTATCACCAATTAGGTGGGGTGGGTGGTTCCTGAAGTACAGGCTTCTCCTGGCAGTCCAGGGGGAAAGGACAGGTTTTGTAGACCCACAGATGCTGTGTCAAAGGGGTGCTTTGCAGAGTTAACAGCTTTTAGGAGGGAGCCTCCTGCGGGAGTTCCTCCAGAGGAGGACTGTCTGCCTAAACCTGCTTTTGTTTTTCTCTCCCTGTGTTTTGGAAGAGCTGCTTGCCAAGGGCCCGGCGTGGGGAGCGGGCACTGCGGGTCTCTGCCTGGTGAAGGAAGACACCACGAGCTGCAGTCACACATGACAGGAGGAGCAGCAAAATGAGATGAAAGGGAAAGCAAAAAGGAGAGACCAGAGGATGTAAGGACATCGAGTGTCACATGGCTGCTGGACAGGGACTGGAAGAATTTTGCGTGGGTTTAGAACAGAAATGAGTCATTACAGCTGTGTAGAGCCTTTCTCCCTTACTGAGTTCTCCACTGGTGCCCAGTGCTCACGGACAGGCAGGAGCACGGGGACAGTGATTGGGAGGGATGGTTTGGAGCCCAGTTAAGTGCCCTCACTTGTTTAATATTGTCTGGAAGGAGAGAACCACCACCTCTTCTCCCTCCTCCCTCCTGGGGAACAGACTTCATTCTCCCTGTCCTGGGGAACCCGGGCATCAGGAGGGGTCTGAAATCCCAGTGCCTTGCACTCAGCTGCTTTGTGGTGCATTGCACTGAGCAGTGGTTAAAAACCTCAAGGATGATGAGGAAAGTGCCTGTAACCATGGCAATCCTCTGCAGCCACATCCTTCCCCCTGCAGCCCTGGCCTGAGGACCTGGAGCCACCCCTTGCCCTGTAGCAAGCAGGAACTGGTCCTGACACCTGTATTGTCCAGGGATAAAGGATACTTCCAACCTGAAGGAAACAACCCCTGATAACTTGGAGCTGGGCACCACCGCCTGCATCACCAGCCGGGTGCCGACATCTCCCAGGGGTCAAGGACAAGCGTGACATAAGAGGACCTGCATAAAAGGCCCTTTTGCTCAAGCTGTGAGACAAGCCTTGCCCTCTCCCTGGGAGCATCGCCTGTCTCTGCAGCCTCTGTCCTTCTTTCAGGCACTCGGGAGACTTTGGGCCACATCTTCCAGTGAAACCAGTAAAAGTTACAGCATTTGGCTGCTGAGGAACTGGTGGCTTGGCCTTCACTTAGGATAAAGCTGTTCCCACCTCAGCGCTACCTTCCTGCACAGCTCCGTTAGCAAGGCCGGCACACAGAGTGTTAAGGATTAATGAGACAGGTGATTAAATACAGTTCTGATTAATCCAATCCCGGGAGGATGGATTTGGAACTGCCCTGCTGTGAATTAAGTAATAAAGTGGGAAAAAGTAGAAAACATAGCAGGGAAGTGGTTCTGTTTCATTAACACCCTCGTGTCGGACCGTGCCTGCACCTCTGCCCAGTGCAGGTGTGATTGCAATGTGATTTTGGGACCCCGGGCAGACCTGGCCCTCAGCCAGAGCCAGGGACAGGTGCTCATGCAAGGACCAGCAACCTGTTCAGGAGAGAGAAAAAGGGAAAAGCACGGCTGTGTGCTGAACTACTGCCACTTGCTTGTGCTGATATTCTGAATAAAAATCTCATCTGTGCCACAGTTTCACCCCCAGCACCTCCTCTGACCGCTGTAGCTGATCCCTGGGGGATGGTGCAACAGGTACCTTGTGGTGCAGAGCAGCAGCACATTTTTAGGACAGGCAGACCCCCACAGTATCTCCATACACTTGCAGAAGCTATCCAAAATCCTGTGGAAATCTGAAAGTAGGGAAGTTGGGAAGAGCAGTAGTAAACCCCTTCCAGTGAGAGCACTTAAAATCCACGGCTCTCAAAGGGCAGTGGCAGCCAGCACCATTACCCCCTCCTTACAGATGGGAAAACAGAGGAAATTATTTGCCTTGTGTAGCCCAGAAGTGCTGGGAGTGCAGCAAGATCCCAGCCTAGGGAAATCTCAGCCCTTGGACCATAAATGAGTCCTCAGATGTCAGCACCAAAGGCTATAAAACCTGAGCCCTGCTGCCCAGCTGGCTGGTGCAGCTGGGGATGTCTCACTGCTGGCAGGTCTGACGAGCAGTTGAGACTGCCCAGCCCACGCCCTCTGCTTCACTTCCCTTCCAAGGATAAAGGCTTCCCACGAGCACCACTAAGATCGTTGGGAGCAGGTAACTCCAACCATCCATCTGCCTGCAGGCAGGACAGAGCACAGCAGAGCCCCCTCCGCGCAGGGCCGCTGGAACACCCGCCTTTGTGCTCTCCAAAACCTCCTGGCTGCATGAAGCTGCCCCTCGTGCTGACCGCAAAAAGGCTGAGTCTTGTTTGCACAGCCCCTGGAGTTCAAATTCCCATTTTTTGCCTGGTGCTGGGGCACTTTATCCATGCCCTCCTCCTGCTGCCAGCTCTAACGCAGGTACAGGGGAGCACTCAGCCCACTCAGGAGCAGAGCAGCCTGCTGGTAAACTCAATATTACTTGAGGTTTGCTCAGAGTTCATGCCCCAGGTTGCAGTTAGATGGAGTGAGGCGGTCCCGAGTGCTTCTGATGGATATAAAAAGGATATGCAATCAGACGTGCACTTAAGCAAGTATATTACCAAGTTAAATGACTACAGTTTTACTAAGCTAATTAAAAATGGAACAAAGCGATGATCAGATTAAGGTCATAATTAATAACTCTATAGGTTCAAATTATCCAGTCACCCAATAAATTCTCCATGTAATCAGAGGGAGCCGCAGCTGATCACTGGAGGGAATTCGTGTCCTGCTCAGAGGTCTTCAGGAGGCAAGAGCTGCCTTTAGGGCAGTGACCTCAGCTCACCAAGGTGACATGCTAACCCTGCTGCCCAGGAGACCTTCTGCTAAGGCTTCAGTGTCTGTTCCAGGTTGCCTCCTTCAAGGGAAGCGAGTGCACTCAGGATGGGTGAGAGCCCCTCGGTCCCCACCTCCCGAGTAATCGGGGCAAGAGCCACCACCCACCAGCAGAGTGGTGTCTTGCCACGGTTTATCTCCAGTTTTTAGCAGGGATGAAAGAGCCCAGCACTGGGTTTGTGCTATTTTTAAAGACACTCGGTGGTTTAAGACCCTCTTTTTGGGTGCTCTCCAAGTGGTTGAGCTCCGACATCCCCCCGCTGGCTGATGCCAAGCCCTTGGGTACCGGGCTGGTGGGGACAGAGAGGACTGCCCAGCGCCTCCCTTGACCTGCCTCAGCTCCTCAGCAGCTCTTGGAAATGCCCAGTGTGCTCTCCACGCTGGGATTTGGACTCTTTCCATCCTCAATGCCCAGGATTTGGCCAAGTTAATGTTTTAAGAGGGTTGTTTGTCTTCTTGCTCAGAAGCCTGGAACAGCTGTAAGAGCAGGAGAGTTTGCCAATTACATGATCCTATTGTTAATTACCTTAATTATGAGGACGCTGCCAGGTGACATCTCCACTGGAGGCTTGTGCTGCAGCATTCAGGCCCCAAATCCCTGGGGTCTGCACATGGACACTTGCCCAGACCCTTTCTGGGGCTCACAGGCAGTGGGGAACAAGCCTCGAGAGGTGCAGGGAGGGCTCCATCACCCAAAGGACTTCCCAAAGCAGGAGGGAAAGAGCTGGGAGATGGGGATGCTGAGGGTGCTGGGGACACCATGGTGCCAGGACTCCCTGGAGCTGAGCCTGGGGATGCACGCAGCACCCCAGGGGATTTCTGGTGGATTCAGGGGGAAATGGGAAAGGTCCCCTCTTGTTCTCCTCCACCCACAGCCCTGGGGCAGCTCCGGCTGGTTCCCGCCCCTCCCAGACTGTTTCATAGCCTGGAGCTGCTGTTTACAAAAAGCAAATGTTTTACCGTTGGCTAATCCGCCTTGTTTGCAAAAGCCCTGAAGGCGCATTTTAATTGCAAGTAAATGATTCTTAACGATATAAATCAGAGCCAGGGAGTGTTTGTGATATCTTGCACTGTAACCAGGAGTCAAGAAATGAATTAGTCTCAAATTGAAAAGGGGAAGGTTTCCATCTGAAATTGGGCAAATATGAGGCTTCATCAAGGGAAGATAATCACTTGGCGGGATAATAATGAGGCTTCAGCTTATCAGTTTTGCATGGAGAATCCTTAATACGCCTGTAGCGTGTTTTGCTGCCTTGAGCAGTGTGAGAGACAACTCAATAAGAAAGGTAATGGAGAGAGAAGAGCTGCGGCAGCCCCCAGCTATTCCCCGGCCCAGAGGCTCAGACCCACCTGGCTTCAGAGAAAAAGCCAGGAAAATGGAAGCAAATCACACAGATGGCAAAGTGTCTGGCTGGGGAGCAAGGCTCTGCTTTGGTGGGTCCCCCTGTCGCCCTGCCAGCACGTCCCGTGTCTTATCCCCAAACAGGGCACCCAGCTTGCTCTCCACCAGGACCCTGCCCAAGCTCCCAACCTGCCTGGCTGGGATCAGCAGGAATTTTTCTGATGGTCTCAGTTCCAACTGGATTAGCCCCAGACCATGGATGTACAAAAGCAAGGGGACACGGAACAGCCAAGGTCTGGCATGTTTGGGGTGCTGTTCCCTGTCCCGTTCCTCTCCGGGAGGTTCCCCAAGTGCAAGGGATGGGTTCAGACTTGCAGACACTCAGCACCCCCTTCCCTCCCTCTGCCAGTGAGGAGCCTCAGGCAGGACAGCACAGGGCTCTTTGGGAGGCAGCTGGCACAGCTGGGATGTTCCCAAGGGGAATTTGGGGGTCTCCCAAAGGGGCCAGTGATCCCCAAAGGGGCCAGTGATCCCCAAAGGGGCCAGTGATCCCCAAGGCCACGCTGGCCCAGAGGCTGGGCGGGAAGCACGGACCAGTGGGATCTGCAGCGGGAGAGTTGTCACAGCAGAGCTGCTGGACCTTCTGGCCAAAGGGCTCACGTGTCCCCTCGCTGTGCCCAAATGGCACCCGGTAACGTGTGCACAATTAGCAGCGGGCTGTAATTGCTGTCCGCGGCGTCTCGGGCTGTCGGGAGGATAAAGCCGGGCTGGCCGGCTCGGACGGCCCGGCACTGGGCCAGGCTCTGGGTTTGCAGCCACCAGGGCTGTGCCAGCGCCGAGCTGTGCCCTGACCTCCCTGCTCAGAGCCCGGCACAAACACACCTCCCCTGGAGCATCACCCCAGGCCGGGACGGGGGTCCTGACCCCTGGGAAGGGACAGAGGCCGGGGCAGCGGCTGGGGAGTGGGTGCAGCTGCTGCTGAGCAAAGCCGTGGGTTCATTACCAACCTTTTCAAAACCAGTGCTTAAAAATATCCCCCGCTCGCAGGGGCTGGCTCAGCTGCACGGCTGGTCCTCATCTCCCTCTCGGGATATAAATAGTCAGCACTGAATAGCAACGCTGGCCCAGCGCTTTTCACGCTGCTGCACGGGAGGGGAAGGTGGCACGAGCGCCGTGGGTGGCCGGGGACGTTGGCTGAGCAGCCCGGCCATGTCCCACCAAGTTGGGCTGTGGCTTCAGGTGTCACAACAGGAGCTGCTTCCAGCTCGAAGCAAAACGCAACCAGGAGAGCAGCCAGGAAATGAGTGGTGCAGTTTTGGGATGAGGGTGAAGGAGGAGAACCGTCCTTGCTGGCTGTTTCTGCAAACCCCTCCTGGCCCCCTGGGACATGCTCTGGGGACAGTGCTGGCAACGGGAGCTGCTTCTGAACAAGCCTGGCTTTTCTTTCACAAGGTTTCACAGTCTTCTAGGGGAAATGGGTGATTTTGTGATGAATTTTGTGGCAAAATTATAAATCTGTAATTTGTAAAAGAGGAGTCTCCTGCATTATGGTCCTTTGGTGGCACTGGATGAAGATGCTCCCACACCACGTGTCCTACAGCAAACCCTGATATCAGAGCAGGAGGAGTACCCAGGAGAGAAGGAAATAAATGCTGAAATAAAAGGAATAGACATTTTTCCTTTTTTGGCTTCTAATAAGAGCCTGGTATTTAATAATGAAGGAGAATCAGATGCCCAGATATGCCCTTATTAAATGAAAAGTGCAAATGTCTTTGCTTAATCCACAGTGCAGCTCTCGGACCAAACACAGGGCAAAAGATCTTAACACCTCTTCTAAGCAAGTGGATGCTCTCGTTATTCTCCAGTGCAGCTGCAGCTTCTCTGTTCAGGAAGCTCCTCAACTGCTTCATCACGGTCTCCCCAGACTAATCCCTCTGTCCTGCCAGGAATTCATCATTGCTCTCCACATGTCTAGAAGATGATCCATTACGCAAAAGGAAGCGGAGGAAAAGCCCACGTGAAGCCCGTCCTGTCGTGCCCTTGGAAGCAAATTATTCACAGTGCCACCACGAGAGGCCACGAAATAACCCTGGGTGCTCAGTGGGCTGAGCGAAGCAGGAGGAAATATTCATGCCCAAAGGCAAGGTGAAGAGTTTCGCGGTTGTAAATGGTATTTTTAAATTGGCAATGAAGTCTCTTCTGGAAAAGGGTTGGGAAAATCTGCTGCAAAGTGAGAAACCCCTCATAGCTCCATCACTGTTCATCCAGGCTGGGGCTTGGCTGCAGAGAGCCACCAGTGATGGCTGTGACGGCACAGGGGCTGTACTGGAGGGTGCTGGGGCAGCTGGGTGTCCCCTCCACCTGCTGTCCCTCCAGGTCAGTGTCTCTGGCCGTGTCCCCACACAGAGGCTGGGGACAGGCTCCATGGGGACAGAGATTATCTCTGCAGCCCTCAGGACTCCCACTGCTGCATGGGGCCTGGGTGTTTGGTCTTGCTCTGTCTCTTATTCCTTTCCACCAGCAGCAGAAATCTGCTCCGTGTCCTCCTTGATTTAATCCAGAGGAGAGGGACATTTAATTGCCCGTGTTTCCTCCACTGGACTGGTCTCTCCTTGCAGCATCTCTGCCAGAGAAAAGGGGATGCTCTGAGCCCGCCGCCTGCCTCAGTGGCCAAGGAGTTGTCATGAACACTTGCAACCACCCCTGTCGTGTTGGCCATGTTACTCACACCCTTTAAAAAGTCATTTTCTGTGGAAAATGGTCATCTCACAGCCATGACAATAAGGGAAAGCTCAGTTTTGGGCATCCCTGCTAGGCAGGGCAGAATCAGTGCCCAGACTGGGAAAGGCTGTCCCAAGGTACAACACTGGGAAGGGCCACGAGCCCCTCCAAGGGCAGAGATGGCCTTTGCCTCTGTCCCCAAGCCAAAAAAAGCTGTGGCTCAGTTCGATTCCATGAGTCATCCCCAGCATGAGTCACTGCTGCTCCCTGGGCTATCATTTTGTTGGGAATGGGCTCTTGCTGGCTCCTCTGCAGCAGACAGGGCACGGTGGGAGCCAGGGCAGAGCCGGAGGGGGCACTGCAGCCACCCCTCTGGAGGGGACACCCCTCCTCCCAGCTACGGCACCGGGCCAAAACCAGCCCTGCCAGAGCGACTCTCCTTTGAATCTCCAGCTGCTCTCGGGGAACTGGAAATGGTGGTGACACTCCCCTGGTAAGCAGATTATTTCTGTTCGGCGCTGGGCTCTTTGCCTGCACACAGTCGGTTACTAATGGCATCTTTTTCGCCAGTTGACTTGGGGGTTTATCAGTCTGAGCCCTCGCCTTTATCAGAACTCAGCCTTGCTGCGCCGATGAGCATCTCTTACTCTTCCCAGGCTCCCTGGAAGATCTCTGCCATTTATTTGAAATGTGCTGAAAGGATGCCAGGCTTGGTGAAAGCGCCTCTCCTGGAAATCCCCGCAGCTCTGCGAGATGCTCCCAGCTCAGGGCGCAAACTGGAGTGAGCGGCACTGAGAAGCCTTGTGCCCACCATGCCACAGCCCCAGGGGCATCCATCCCAGCAAAACCTGCTCCTGGGGGACGCAGGGTCCTCACAGAGGTTCAGCGATTGATAAAGCTGCTGCAGGGGGCAGTGAGAGAGGAGAAAGCTGCTCCTGCAGCCCAGGCTGTGCACGGTCCCCATGTGCACACACGCACTCTGTGTGTCAGACCCAGAGCTATCGTTCTCCTTGCTGTGCCCCAAGTGATGCTCTCGGCGCCCTCAGTGACAAGGTGATGCCCTGGGTGATGCTCCCAGGTCCTCAGCAGGGTGAGGTGAGGCCCTGTGTCATGGGTGGCCAGAGCAGAGGTCATTGAGGAGGAGGAGGAGCTGCACCTCAGCCCTGGCTGCAAACCTCCTCCAGCCCAGGGTCACAGTGAGGCCACCAGCCACGTGTCACCCCCGGGAGAGCCTTGTCCATTGCAGCCCCTGCAGAGCTGCAATTTATTTTGCTGGCTCAGCAAGACACCACTGGCTCCCAGCACTGCCTCTTCCCTCAGTGGGGTGAAAATGACCCCAGAGCCCAGCGAGCAGGTCCAGCAAGAGCTGGAGCTCTGCTTTGCACAGCCGGAGCCTCTGGAAGTGTCGCATCCTCAGGCGGCTCCAGTGGGCCGTAGGGAACGAGTGGCTGTGCTCACCCTGCCTCAACATCTCACATGTGAAACAGAGATGAAAAGACCTTGGAATGCGGCCAGGGAGCTGGGAAATTAGATGAGCTGTTTGAGAAGCACCTCAGAGTGCAATGCTGAGTGCCACGGGGCAGCCCGGGCAGAAATCAATGCCCTTGGCTCCGCTGAGCAGTGCAAAACTGGGTAGGGAGTGATGCTCCCTGCACTGCATCCTTCACCTAGGGCCGGTCCCGGTGGCATTCAGGCAGAGCAGCGTGCAGGAGAGGCTGGATCTCACCTCACCTGGGTGTTTTTTAGCTTGGCTGTGTTAGTCTCGGTGACCTGAAGAAATCCCTTCAGGTAGGAGAGCACATGGCTTCGGTGGTCTCTCTGGGGGCACCCTCACAGCCGAGCCCAGGGCTGGATACTCACGGGATGTTTCCTCGGCCGCTGGTGCCAGCCACACTGCGGGATGCAAGGGTTAACCAAACCCTGCTCAGTTTATTATCTTAAGTCAAAATAAGCTTTTTCACAGAAAGCAGCTGGGTGTGTGGAGCGAAACTCATCACTCCAGGGATGCTCAGTGCTGCTGAAGCCAATTTCAGGAGTAAATACGTATTTTTAATGTATTTCTTTTTATGGAGCAGAAAAGTGACATGGCTGGATGGTGGAGAACCTACCTGAGCTAATGGCCCAGCTGGAGCTCTTCCAACCAGCCTGTTTAAGGAAATGGGTAGTTCGGGGCTCAGCTCAGGCTTTAAATGCTTTTAAATAGATCCGTGCTATTTTCCTGCTCTCCCTGTCCCTGCTATGATGAAGGAGATGGGTTTTGCTGGGCTGGCTCATGCTTGGGTGGGAGAAGTCCAGCAGATGCTGAAGTGGACACGGCAGAGGGCTCGCTCCTCTGAGCTGTGTGCGATGCACAGTGCTGGAAAAGCCACCAGCTCCTGGCCTGTGTTTGCCCCCAGGGAAGTGACTGTCCCTGCCAGTCCAGACCAACTTGTCACCCTCTCTGGGGGCCAGCTCTGGCACAGGCTGCTTGGAGTGGGACTTTGGGCTCTACAAGAGGTGTTGAGACTCCGCCGTGGCTTCCCAGCAGCTCTGTGCCTCCGCCTGAGGGAGGGAGCAGCACTGCCAGCGACCCAGAGCGGTAACTGGCCTTTTCATTCGGGTACTGCCACAGCCAGGTCAGGCCAAGAGCTGTGTGATACTCTGCCAGGTCTGGCACATGCTGGGAGGTTATGCAACAGCCAGCAGCTCCTGTTGGAGCTGGAGAAGTTCCTTCTCTCTCAGCTGGAGAAAAGCCTCTCACCATCAGCCCGGATGCCTGCTCCCAGTCTCCACGCTGCTATTCCCTCTCCTCTGATCTGGCCCAGACCTCTTGCCTCCTGCAACGTCTCCTTGTTCCCTGAGCAGCCCAGGGCAGCTCCTTTCTTGAACACTTGAGTGCAGCCGACAGCTCTGAGTCAGCAGAGCTCTGCCCCCACTCTGGCCTTGGGGGCACTGAGCATTGGCCAGCAAGGTGCCTGAACTCTTCCAGAGACTGCTGGACATTTGCTTGGAGAAATCTTCTCTCCAAACGCCATGGAAAGGGTGAATTTCATAGCTGTGCTTACACATGTTAACATGGGGCCGAAATCTGGGCGGGCTCTGAACTCAGACCCGAATGAACGCGAGCAAGGTTCAGTTTGATGGGGACAGCCTCCCTCAGCAGTGCCCAGGGGATTCCTGGATGGAGCTGGTTGCACGTGGTGGGAACAGCCACCCATCCCAGCCATGGGGAAGAGCCCTGTGCAGGCACCAGAGTCAGCAGTGCTCGGTGTGTCCTGTGAGGTGGCTTTGGGTGACACGACGATGAACTTTGAGCCTCAGCGCTGATCTGATCACAGAGATGGGACATGAAGGTGCTGCCTTACAGAAAGCAGCTCTTCAGCTAAATTCCCCTGCAGGGCAGTGTTCGAACAGCTTCACAACCTTTTCAGTCCCATGAGAGTCTTGAAAATAAAATTCCAGTAATGGATTTAGGGGAGCGTGCCTTTGTCCGGTGGGATGGTGAAGCAGTGCTGTGCTGGGATCAGCTCCCTGACTCATGCTCTGATGTGGCTTCCAATTAGCTCTGGCTCAGGATCGGCTTCTCCTGCTGTGCTGGGAATGAAAGAGCCAGGATGAAAGGCACTGGCCATGTGCCAGGTGGGCTGGGGACACAGCGGGAGCTCCCCAGGACCCTCAGGGAGGCCTGGCCAGTGGCTGTGTTCCCCCTTCCCCTTGGTATGAGCTGTGCGTGTTCTTCACTAGTCCTCAGACTAGCTCAGAAACTCACCAAAAACCAGAGTATTTTATATGTATTTCTAGATTATAGAAGCATTATATCAGAGAATCATAGACTGGTTTGGGTGGGAAGGGAACTTAAAGCCCATCTCATCCCATCCCTGCCATGGGCAGGGACACCTCCCACTGTCCCAGGCTGCTCCAAGCCCCGTCCAGCCTGGCCTTGGGCACTGCCAGGGATCCAGGGGCAGCCACAGCTGCTCTGGGCACCCTGTGCCAGGGCCTGCCCACCCTCCCAGGGAAGAACTAGAGATGGATATGTATTTCTATATAATTTATATATTTCTATATAAATGTGTAATGATAGACATATCTATCTATATATTTCTATATAAAAAAGAAAGATCATATTTCTGTATATAATCTATATATAGAGGAAAATCCTGTTGCTTACCACGGTGTGCCTCCAAGCCTCGCCATCCTTCCAGCAGCAGCTGCAGCTCCAGGGACACACACGTGCCGTGCCTGCTCCTGCTGCCCACCCTGCGCTTCCCACAGGCCCAGAGCCATTACCAGGGCTCTTGGTGTGCCCTTGGGATCAGGGGTTCTGGGGCTGCCATCCAGCCCATCCTCATCACCCCCGTCCTTCATCCCTCCCTACCCCCGAGGGCGGGAGGTCCTTCTGGGAACAGGGACACTGTGGGCCGTCTCACCTGCCCTCGGTGGCCACAAGGCAGAGCTGGCCACGGCCAGCGCGTGGCCCAGCCGTGCGGCTCGGTAGCCCCGTGCTGGCTGCGTGGCTACAGGGACAGCAGCAACGCCGGAGGGGCTTTTCCAGCCTGGAAAAGGGTGCCGGGTGTCCCACGGGCACCGCGGGGCTCTGGGGACCAGCAGGGCGGGGATGCTGCTCCCACAAGCCGGCACCGGGACAGCGCTCGGGGCGCAGCACCCTTTCCCCGGGGGATCGCAGCCCTGCGGGATCCCTGCTGCCGTGCTGAGCGCCACAAGCATCTGCAGAGCCGAGGGTGACAGAGCCGGCGGTGACAGAGCGGGGACGCGGCGGAGCCATGGGAGCGGCCCCGGCCCCGGCCCGGCAGGAGGAGCAGCCCGGGGCCGCTGCTGAGCTCCCATCCGTGGCACGCACAGGGGATTTATCGGGAATCGCTTGTGAATGCGAGCAGAGCTTCGTGGTTACCGAGCTACGGCGCGGCACGCTCTGCCGGCACCTTACAGGGCTCGGGAATAAATACAAGAGACGGCTCTTGGGGCGCACGAGGGGGCTGTTCATGTGCTGGGGGTTTGTCCCGCGGGCTCCCAGGCTGTGCTGGGCTTTGTGCTCTTCGTGCGTGAATGAAACATCGGCTGAAATTGCTGATTTGGGGCCGGGGTGCCGAGTTATTGCCTGGCACAGGGTGTTTGCTCCTTTTTCCCTGCACTCCAGGAAGCCTCTTTGCCAGAGCTGCACCTCCCCTCTCCTCCAGTTTCGCAGGAGGCTGTGACACGGTGATGGGGACACCATCCCAACCCTTCCCAAACACCCACGGGGTGCCCCGGTGCCACCAGCCCCCACGGCCAGCAGCGATGGCTCAGTGAGGCAGGAACACGCGCAGTAACCCTGCCAAGAGGCAGTGGTTTGTTATTATCATTACTGCAGGCACCGCAGAACCCCGCAGGGTGCTTACCTGAACAAGCTGTGAGTGGGACAAGCCTGGCTGGATGTACAGGAAGGGTCCCTGGGGAAAGGTCCTGCTGTGTCCCCTCTGGCCGGGGTCACCCTCTCCAGATGGTGACAACCCCAAACCAAGTCCTCAGTGCACACACAGGAGCTGAGCTGGCCCTGGAATAATCGCTGCCTTAACAGGCAGAGAGGCAGCTGCTCCACTCCAGAAGGCCGGGCCAGAGCCAAGGCTCTTTGCCAGTGTCCAAACGGAGATGCTGCCCCTCAGGTCCTGCCTCTGGCTCCTTCCCACATGCAGCAGTGGGCGATGGAAGCTCTTTGGTCCTGGCTGACCAAAGCCTGAGCCCTGCTCTGATGGGCAATGGACCAAACTCACAGACCCCAGGCTTCACCCAGCCAAAACACACAAGTGCTGCTGCTCAAATGCATTGGGGATGCTCCAGGTCCCTGCTGGAGATCAGGTTTGAGGGCGTTATTTAAGAGAAAAATCTGTGTTTTGCTGGTGAAGGCAGAAAGACCAATTTTTGTCTCTTCTCCATAAATCTAAGTTCCACTTGCTCCCAAGTTGACCCAGTAATTGTAATTCTAAATTAAATGTAAATGTATTGGCTGCTGGTAAAGGTCATTCCACAGAAAATGGCTATGTTTGCCTCTTCTTCAGATGCATGAATACTAAACATGTATAATTCACAGGATCATTAGCAGATAAAGACGTTTCCCACCTCTGCTCCCTAATCCTCACACAAACCCATTTTATACGTCAGTGGGCAAAAGGAAAACTGTTCACTCTTATTTAATGCTTATAGATCGGGCTGTCTGCTGTGAAAAAATGCAAGTGCTCAGCATCCATCGGGATCCAGCCCTCTGGGAACAACATCCATGTCTTAGAGGAGGCAGAATGACACAGGATGTCCTCTAGTGCTCTGTGCAGTTGGGTCTCTGCTCTGCCAGATCATCACCCTGGCTTGAAAGGGTCAAGGTCTGTGACACTTCCTCCAAACCTTCTCTCAGGGGAATTAGGGAATGCAGGTCTAATGAGAACCCAGGCAGAAGGCACTGATTATCTCTGGAGCTCCTTGGGGTGTGCTGGGTCATGTTGCGCCTGCTCAGGGAGCTCCTAAAACTGGGCAATAACAAATAGGAGGAGCAGAGCTTCAAAGCTGGTGAGGACTTTTCCACCACCAGGTGCTGAAGAAGGAAAACCACAGGGTCCAGCAGGAATCATCTCTTGGCGAGGGGAGGAGGTGGCCAGGCAGTTTCCCTGCCCAGACTGAGGCAGTAACGCACAGCATCCTCAGGTCACTGAGCCTCTTGTTGTCTGAGAATGTCACAATTTCCTCGGCTGTGATCAGGAGCTGGAATTTCTCAATACTTTGGATTTCCTCCCCTCTTTGTTGCCTGATGGCAAACAATCTGCCACAATCTGCTGGGGCTGCCACGCTCTGGAGGCAGAACGAGCAGCGGATGCTCCTGCCAATGGCACAGCTTTGCTCTCGAGGCCCTGCTGGTGGCTTCTGAGCCAGGTGAGGCTCTTGCAGCAAACCCCTACCCCCATGTGCAGGGAACCTCCCCAGGGCAGCCCTTGGTGGGAGGCTGAGTACCAGACCCACTGCCTGACCCTGGCACAGGGATGAGGAGGGTCTGTCTCGCCCGCAAGCAGCTGAGCCAGCTTTGTGCTCTCAGGGCAGCAGTGCCACCCATGATTCACCCCCTGCAGCTTTGGGGTCCACTCCTCCATCCCCACTGGATACTTACTCCCGAAACGTGCTGCTCTGGAAAAGCACAGGTTTTGTGACAACAGAGGTTGTCAGCTCAGCATCCCTGAACGCAGCCCCAAATCACCCCGAATCTGGCTGCAGATGGACACGGGATAGAGAAGCTCCAGCTTTTCCCTCTCATCTGAGGCACTCCCCAGGCAGCAGTAGGGGTTGGGATGCTCTGTGGGGATGTGTCCTCCCCATCATAGGAACTATTCCACGGGGCTGAGCAGAGTGGTGCTGCCCACAGGTCTGTTGATCAGCAGCCTCAAGAACAGTGCAGTGACACTGGGCAGGGTGGGAAGCCAGGTCCAGCAGCAGTGTGAAACCATGCCGGAGGTGAGGCTGCAGACACAGCCGCCCACAGCACGGGGCTGCAGTGCCCCGGGAGATCGGGCAATAACCCAGGACACAGGGCTGGGATAATCCCACAGCTTTGAGGGTTTGGGCTTCGGTGGGGCTCCCAGCCGTGGGCAGAGGGCCGGGGGCAGGCGGGCACACAGGGAGCAGCAGGATTTAGTGCCCTGGAGGCTCTCCCTGAGCCCTCGCTGCTCACCACGGCATGGCTGTGCCTGTCCCAAGGGCCATGCGGGTCCTTCCCCCGTGCTCTGGGGAAAAGCCAAGCCTTGGTGGGTCTCAAGGTGACCGAGGTGCCCCTGGGTGCTGCTGAGAGAGGTGAGGAGCCTCCTGTGATGAGGGAGGGTTCCTTGGTGCAGTCACAGCGCAGGTGGTGCAGTCCCTGTCCCTGCTCAGGGAGCTGCTCTCCCTGCCCTGGAAGCATCTCCCCAAACGTTCAGGGAGGCTGGCAGGACCTGGGCACAGCTCCCAGGGGCTGGGCTGCTCCGTGCCTCCTGTCCTTGAGCTGGCTGGGAGGTTTGCAGCAGGGAGGGAGCTGGCAGGCCCTTCCTGGAAGGTGCTCATTCATGCACTGACATGTTTATTTGCATACAGGCATTTTAGGCTTTTTGTTGTTGGCTGACTTATTGTACGAGTTCTCAAAGCTGTGATATTGAATTATAAATTGAGACAGTGTATCCATGAAAGATTGCTCTTTGACTATAGGCAGCACTATCAAATATGACAGTCACAATAAATGCATGCTTTAAAGCCAAGCTAAATATGCTCTGCAATCCAAGATGTGCAAATCAAGCAAGTAGAAAAATAACCATAATATTTTTTTTTTCCACAAACAAATCCCAAACCTTGGGTGATGATTTTGTTTAGCTTTATGTCTTGGCTCCTTGGCAAAATACTCAGGCAGCAGATAATGAAATGACCTACTTTTGCTGTCTTTGTTCATGACAACACATAAATTAAGAATTATGCCCTTTCAAATTAAACTTATCGTTTTTGCAGAAATTAGAGTGTAATCTCTGCTGCAGGTTGGAGGTGAGGGAGGGGGAGGTGGTTCAGCTTCTGTGGGATCCCCCTGGGCTGTGCCCACTCCCAGAAGCAGGGGCTGAGCATCCCAGTGGTCCTGGGCTGGTCCCCACCACCAGCAGGGTCCTCTCCTCTCCTCGCTGCTCTGACCCATTGGTGTTCACCTCGGAGGCCTGGAGGCTGAGCAGTGCCATTTAGCTGATGATTTAACCACCGCCCCGGGTTTAACCTAAGCGCTGCCCTGAAAGCTGCCACAGTCGGGCGTCGTCGGGGGCGAGCGCCCAGGGAGACCCCCCCTCTGCAGGGGAATTGTTTTGCCTCCCCCCGCGTGCGATGCGCAGGGTGCTGCAATGCCTCCTGACTGGGTGACAGCAAAATCATGTTTGCCTTGATTGAATTTCAGATGGGGCGCGTGGGCTGCAGCCCGCGGGGCTGGGGGGCTGTGCTGCTCCTTCGGGGTGGGGGCTCCGGGCTCCCCGCGGGGCTGGAGGCGATGCCGAGGGACAGAGACATTATTTGCTCAAGTGAGCGGTGAGCGTCTGGCTATCGCTGCCTCCGGATCGGATGGCTGGGTCAGAGCAAGGTTGTTCAATAAGGCTGTGTAATTTCCTGAGGATGCCGGAGGCAGGAAGGAGGATGGAGCGTGCCTGGGGGTGATGCTGGCCGGCCCCAGGTGGGCTGCGGAGCTGGGAGAACTTCTGTCCTCCCCGAACACCTCAGATGGATTTAACACTCTACGAAATCCATTATGAAACCCAACGATGTATTTCCACAAACAAGAGGCTAAATATAGCACTTGGAGCTTTCCGCTCCCGGGCCCTGCAGGCGCGGTACGAGCCCGCGTGTGGCAGCTGCAGGAGCGGGGCTGGGGGCACGGCAGGGTCCCTGTCCCAGCCCTGGTCCCCTCCGTGAGCCCACCCAGGCCCCCTTCCCAAAGGTGATCGCTGGGATCCAGAGGTGACAGCGCTGCTTGGTCTCCATCCCCGGCAGAGACCAGCAGGATCCGGGGGCAGGGTGTAGGGGGTGTAGAGCAACGCACCCCTGTGAGATAAGAGGGGCACCTTAAACCGATCCCCGACCCCCTGCAGCCCCCCAGCTCCACGTGCAGCCATTTCTCTCCCACAGAAACTCCCTCCCAGCTTGCAAGTGCTGGGCGAGCTGCATTGCCCCTGGCAGGGTTTTGCTGGGCTCCCTGCCCTGGCAGCGCTCTCCTGCAAGCTGTGAGGATGCTGCTGGCTTGCACCGAGATCTGGATCTGGCCCTGAAGGGGGTTGTGCCTCAGATCCTGGGGCAGCGGTGCAGCAGGAGCCTGAGAGGTGCTCACACGGCCTCTCCTCGTGCTCTCATTCCCAGCCAGCCGCAGGTGAATTCTCAGAGCTCCCAGTTCCGGCAGAAGGATTTGAGGATCAGAGGGTGACGGGCTGATTTGAGGATCAGAGGGTGACGGGCCATGCTGCCCAAGCCCTCTGTGTGCAGGGGGTCAGTGGTGCTGGGGAGCAGAAGAAGGCCCGCCACAGACCCCAAGCCACACAGTATCCTGTGGTGACTCCCAGCTGTGTCCATGCTGAGGGGCTGAATTTACTGCAGGGGTTTGGGGGTGCTGTGCCTGGCTCAGCCTGGTTCAGGCTCTTGTGCCATGTGGGCAGGTGGAGGCTTCATTCTGCTGGAGCAGGAGAGCAGAGCAGCCCCGGGGATGCTGCACCCTGCAGCAGAGACCCCGGCCATGGGGTGGCTGAGCAGGGCTGGCAGCGGTGACTCCACTCTGGGGGGACCTTCTCTGTCACCTCCTCAGCACTTTGCATCGATCCTCTTGGTGCTGCCTGAGTTTCCTGGGCTGTCCCGTGGTGCTGGTCCGGGTCCAGCGGCCCTGAAGGTGGTGGCTCTGCTCCCCCTCCAGGCTGGCTCCCGTCTCCTGCTGGTTTTGAGCAGCGGCTGGCTGGAGCACTCGTACTTCTTCCTTCCAGCCTGTTGTTCCCAGGTTCAGTGAGTAACTCCTGATGAGCTGTGATTTCTAAATTTAAATCCTTAAGATTACAAACAGGAGGGCTGAATTAATATTCCTGCAGTGTGTGGTGCGTTAAGCCCCTCTGGGACGTCTCACCTGCCGGCTGTGCCTCCCCTGCAGGCCTGGCCCTCCTGCCACTGCGCCCAGCGCTGCTGTGGCCGGTCAGAGCAGGATGGGGCCCGCTTGGTGCAGACCTAGACCCAGCTGAGAGTGGATGTGTGGGCCACAGCTGCTCTCCACACTGATCTCATCTTTGAAAATATCTTATTTAGGTCAGATTTCTTTTCTTTCCAGGCAGATCTTCTGCCAGTCTTTGTTTAATCTGAGCTGTCTAATTGGGGGCCCCAAATTCGGCTGAACATGCTGTTAGTCTCATTGAAGAGCTCTGGCCTCATGGGTTGGGTTTTTTTCTTTTCCCTTTTTGCAGAGGATTGATTTTCCTGCCAGTGTGATTCCTCCCCACTGAAGTTCCCATCACTGCAAAGTTCAGGCTCCTCTTTGTTCTAATTATCGCTGTCTCCACACAAAGTGAAAGAGGCAAATGCTCTGCTCTATTTCAGGTGTAACTGAGATGACAGTCCTGCACAGCTGGGAAGGCTGCAGGAAGCTCCTGCTCAAAGGATTATCTTTCCTTGACCAGAATCAAAGGAGCAGCCGGTCTTTGGGAGCACCTCAGGAAAGGCCTCGTCTACCTGGCCAGGCTGTCCTCAGCGGGGAGCAGCACCGCTGTCCCCTGGCCAAGGCAGGAGCTTTCTCTCCCCTGTGGAGAAACTGGAATTTTTATCATCCCTGCAAGTGCCCCAGGGATGCTCCTTGTCCTCCCATGACAAGAGGAGCAGATGCCCCATCCCTGGTGACATTAAAGGTCAGGTTGGACGGAGCTCTGGTCAGCCTGGTCTGCTGAAAGGTGTCCCTGCCCATGGCAGCCGCTGGACTGGATGATCTTTAAAGGTCCCTTCTAATCCAAACCATTCCGTGATAGGGAAAGGAGCCCTCCCATGGGCTGCTCCAGGCTTGCTCTTCCCCGAGGGTGGAGAGTGGTGCTCCAGTAAGGAGACCTCCTACTGCCTTTAGTTATTCCTAATTCCTCAGGAAAGTCCACCGAGAACTGGGGTTGTTTCTCTCACCAGACTGCCACAGCTGCTGATTGCCAGAAGGACGTCAGGCAGCAGGGGCGACGCCAGCCCAGCTGCCCTGGCTCCAGGTGAGGCCGTGCTCTGCTCTCCTGGGGCTGGCCGTGCCCAAGCAGCAGAGGTGCAGCTCTGCCTCTCCCACACCCGCTCTCAGCTCTGCCCCCTAAATCCCACCAGCCCTATAAGTGACATTCCTGGGGGGCAAATGGCCCTGGCAGCTGCCAGTGGGTCGGGTGCTGCAGGCGCTCCGGGCAGCACAGCAGGCTGTGGGCAGCCCCTGCACCCCGGGAAGCACCTGCAGGGGCTCAGCCAGGCCCTAAAGCTGCTCGGTGTGCTGCCGTCCCCATCACATTGGCTCTTCTGGCCCGTGCTGGGCAGGGTGCACACGGGACACGGCATAAAATCCATCCCTGTCCGGTTACTCGGGATTCTCCCTCTCTGAGTGACCTGAGCAGAGGGCTGTGTGATCCCAAGGGGAGCGCAGCCAAACGGGGAGCAGGTCTCAGCTGAGTTTGAGCCAGGCAGGCGGGAGCAGATGAAGTTACCGAGCCCCCTGAGCTCCGTGGCATTTCTCAAGTGAAGTGCTCTCTTACTGCTAAGATTAACTGTTGGTGAAAAGGCTATTTTTTGAGAAGGCTCTTGCTGACAAAATATTTGAAAGCGTTTTAAAATAGTTTGCGTGGAAACATGGAAAAGCTTAGGCTGGAAGGAGCTGTGGGGATCATCTGTTCTGCCCCCCCTGCCAAAAGCAAACCCAACCTGAGCTGCATCCAGCTTTGATTCTATACCTTATTTCTACATTTTTTAGCGCAAATCTGAATTTTTCATCTTGATGCAACCTTCAAAATCTCTGCCAAAACAGTTTAACTGAAACTTCTGCTGAAAGTAGCTGAAAAGGTTGGCATGGAAAGAAATGTTTCCAAATGGGATGCCTTTAAGTGATTTTTATTTTTCTATCTGGTTTAGAGCAGGTAAATTTTGTAAGATCTTCAGATCTGGAGGTGGGAATGGGCTGTGGCTGAGCCAGCTTTGTTCTGCCCTCCCACGTGGGTTGCTTGGGCTGTGCTGAGCCCTTTTGGGAGCTGTGGCAGCGACTGGTTGGGGACAGTGGCGCAAATGGCCACAAATCCTGCAGATTTGTATCAGACCTGGGCTCGATTAAAAATAAATGAACGAGTTTAAACCTTCTCACTGTGCGTGGAGAGGATGGGACTTCCAAAGGCAGAGAGACCCGTGCGTGCATAGAAAGGATCTGTATTTTATTACTCTTATCTTGGTTTCTTTTCCCCCTTGTTACTAATCTCATTATGTTTAAGAGTATAAATTTAGGTTGGCATAAATCTGTATTGCTAAAATATTTTACCTTGAGTTCTTGGAAGCTCTCTCCATCTGTGAGGATAATACTAACTATTAATTAACCAGCTAATCCTGTGCAGTGCTCGGAAAACATAAAACACGACGAAGAAGCAAGTCCAAAGTGCAATTCCATTCTAATCAAAGCAAACCTGTCCTTTTGCCAGAGGAAAAGGCTTTGGGGGATCTTTTTGCTTTGAGAACAACCCTCAGCTTGCTTCGAGTATCTGCTCAAAGCTCCAAATCACTTTTTGAATCAGAAAGGGAGATCGAAGTGTGGCCAGGAAAGCGTGAGCGTGTGGGGTGTCCCAAGGGAGACCAGCAGCTGTTTCTCTGTCCCTGCCACGGCAGCACATCCAGCAGGTGAGGGATGGAGCAGTGCTGGTTCCTGCGCCCTGGGCCAGGTGCTCATTTTTGCCCCCTGATACATGCGACAGTTTCTGGCTCCTTCTCTTGGTGTGTTGCAACCAAAAAGCTCGTATTTAGCAACAAACCTGCTCCCCTGTCATCTGAGGGAGTGTCTTTGTGGCCCAGAGAAGCCCCTCAGAGGAGGGTGAAGCCCCTCTGAGGAGTGTTGGGTCCCAGATTAGGATTAGGATTCAGGAGGCTCCAGAGGGAGCGCATGTAAACATGGGCTGGGCTGTGTGTGGATGCCTGGCAGCCTCCCCACGCCCTCTGCCATGTCCTGAGCTCACAGGGATGTGTCTCAGCAATGTGGGGCAGGTGAAGGTTATGGAGAAAATGAGGAGTTTGGGGTCTGGCTGAGCCTGGGGATGGAGCAGGGCTGGGGAAAGGGCTCGTGCAGCAGGAGCTGGGATTCCATGGCTTGGTGTGCCAGATGATTGCTTGTGCATCTGGCTGGGGATCAGGGGTATCCTGAAAAGTCAGGGAGGGTTATCCCTACATCTCATGGGTGTTTTGGAAAATCCTGCCTCTGGTGCTCACATTGTCGCAGCCTCTGCAGAGCCTTGGCTCTGTTTGCCTCCAGACAACGCCAAGTGAAATTATTATCTCCTGATATGATCTCGAGGTGCCAGGCTTGACGCGAGCAGGTTCACTGCGTTCCCACTGTGTGTTCACAGCTGCTGATCTGGTCCTCCCTGCCTCCCTCTGCTCGGAGGAGCTGGGCACGGTGCTGTGGGCACGGTGCTGTGGGCACGGTGCTGTGGGCACGGTGCTGTGGGCACGAGCAGGGCCAGCACTGGGGCCCGCTATCCCTTCAGCCTCAGCTCTGTTTGCCTTGCTGCAAAGGAGCCTGTGCAAAGCCTTGGGTTATCAGGAGTGGGGTAACTGAGCTCGTGGCTCCCGATGAGTCCCCTCTCCACACACAGCACGTGTAGCCTAAGCCCGGAGCTGGGGAGGCGGTGTGGGATGTGCAGCCCTGTCACCACACTGCAGAGTGCCGGGGATGGCGCTGGCACAGCCCTGGAACACGGATCTGCCTCCTGTTCCCACTCTGTCTTGTGTTTTCCAAAGCACTTCTGCCAAGCCACGCATTCGGAGTTTACGGGATCGCTTGGCTGGACCCTGCCAGGAGGTGAAGTCAGGAACAAGGGTTGGACAGGCGTAGGGAGCTCATCCGTGAGGTGGTGGAGCTGGTGTCTCCCAAAAGAAATGGTGCTGGAGTGAGCACAAAACCAGTGGGATTGTTCTGCATCCATCCCAATACTCCATCCTGGTAGCCAAGTTATTTTTAACACTTTTCTCATAGCAACACAGCAGTTCTGTGCATCAGGGAAGGGCCAGCAAGTTCTGGGGCAGGAGCCTGTGGGCACGAGTGTCCTTTCCCCAGCAATCCAAGGCCAGGGCTGTGTGTCCTGCCCACACACATCCAGTGTCCCAGAGGAGCCGTGGAGTGTCCCACTGTGTGCACCTTCCAGGTAACTCAGTGCCCAGTTTCACTGTGTTTAGTAGGGATTAAGGAAAGTCAACCTATTTCCATGTGGCATTTTCCACTGGGGAAACAAACTCTGGAGCTGAGGGCTGATAAACCACATTGGACAGCCTGTCCTGTCCGTGGTGTGGACACTTGCATTGTGTCCACTCCTGCAGGGGAAGTCCTGGGGAAGCCGTCTGTGGCTCCAGAGTCCAGAGCCCAGCCATGGCTAAGCCAGTGCCATCCCTCTGAATCCCAGAACCCCAGGCTGGGTCAGGCTGGGAGGGCCCACAGGGGCTCACCTGGTGCCACCTCCCTGCTCCAGCAGGGCCACCCCAGAGCACAGGGCACAGCAGTGTGCCCACACAGCTCTGCAATATCCCCAGGGAGGGCACTCCACGGCCTCTCTGCACAATCTGCTCAGGGCTGGGCACTGCCCAGGGCAGAGGTTCTGCCTCCCGTGCGGGGGAATTGCCGGGCTCAGCCCCTGCCCGTGCCTCTGGTGCCGCTGCTGGGCCCCGGAGCAGAGCCCGGGCCCTGCTCGGAGCCCTCCCTGCAGCCAGGGACACCCAGGGCTGAGGGCCCCTCTCAGCTGGGGCTCCTCTCGAGGCTGCACAGCCCCAGCTCCCTCAGCCTTTCCTGGGCACGGAGATGCTCCAGGCCCTTCCTCAGCCCCGCAGCCTCCGCTGGCCCCGCTCCAGGAGTGAGGATCAGGCTGATCCCAGCTCCTTGGCTTGCTGGGGTGGTGTCGGTCACTGATGTGGTGCTGGTGGGCAAAGGGTGCAGTGGGTGAGGGAACTGCCAGTGCTCGTGTCCAGGGCTGCTCCCCACCCGGGAAAGCTCGTGCCCTGTGTGTGCCACAGGAAGCCTCTGGAGCCCAGCAAGGCCCGTCGTGCTCGGGGTCCGGTCAGTGCCCAGCACGCGACTGGCTGGGGACATCTGCCCTTCAGAGGGGACCTTGTTCTGCCGCAGTCACAGCCGAGCTGTGAGTGCTGACACCATCCCCGACTTCAAATCAAACTCCCACACTCGCTCCTGCTTTCAGAGCTGTTTTTCTTTGCTGTTTTCAACTCTGGAAAACACTGAGTGTAAATTAGGATGTAGAGGGTGATAAACTGAGGCTGGGGACAGAGGTGTGATGCAGACCGTGGGGTTTAGTGGTCAGCACCATGTAGGGCAAGGCAGGACACCTGTCCCCAGCCCCAGGCTCTGCCCCACCTTCACAGCAGCCTCTGCCCAGGCAGTGCATCCCCCCCCAGCCCGGTGAGACCGGCACAGACAGTGGACAACTGCAGTGCCAGCAAACGGGTGCTCAGTTACCCAGCACCAGCAAAGCCCTGCTCTCCAGCGCAGGAACCCGTTGCGGTGTCCCTGCCCATGCGGGGGCTTGGAACGAGATGATCTGTCAGGTCCCTTCCAACCCAAACCATTCTGTGTTTCTGTGATTCCTACAACAGCCTGTCTACTTCAAATATCGCTCTGTTGGTCTTGAATCGCTGTTAGGATTTGAAGAACTTGTACTGCTCTTTGAAAAACCCAGATCAAAAGAAATATGTTAAGTAGCTCCAGCCAGGTGCAGCAGGGAGCAGGGAAGGTGCTGCTCGGTAGCACAAACCAGAGGGTTGTGATGCATGAGGTCAATTTTGGCCCTGGACACAGGAAGCAGAAAATCAAAGAGTGTGAGGAATTTAAAAGGGGATCTGAGGCCAAGTGTTACCTCTGTGCCAGGAGTTATAAAGCAAGGGATTGTTTCATACAGTGCTGTGTGAGGAGGAACTCGCTGCCTGAACAGCATTCCTGACCTTGCAGGGATCCAGGACCATACCTGCCTTGTGTCCTTGGAGCAAGGCTGGGTCCCCATGGTGGGACCAGCTTCTCTTCCTCCTCTCTCTGTCCTTCATGTTCAGACTTGGCAAGTGGCATCAGCTCGGAATTCCTGATAGCCCAGCATAGTCCTGCCCTTCCTGCCTGGTGCACAGCAGAGTCACTCCTGCCCACCAACAGGCAAGGTCAGTCTCTGCAGAAACTGGAATATAGCCCCGTATTTTGGTGTTGTAAGACTTTTTTCCTTGTGTTTCAAATCATCAACCCAAGTAGTAAATGTCTGTTCTTCCACCATCCAGAGCTGTGGAGCTGTGGAAAGATTATATCATTATTTTAATTCCCTTGGCATTGGCAAGACTATGGGGGAAGAAACACCAGTGTGAGTATGCACAGTGCCTGGGTAAGTGTTGGGAAAAGGTTGTGTCAGCCGAGGGGCTGGGACAGGCATCCTTAGCTCTGGGAAAGCAAACAGCTCCAGGGCAGCAGGACATCCCAGAGATACAGGGTTGAAATGCTGCTGCTTCCCGTGCTGACCTCGGGGCGGGCAGCAGTGGGGCCATTGCTGGGGTGTTCCCACTGCTGGGGTGTTCCCACTGCTGGGAGCCTCGTGAGCAGTTTTGTTTCGAGTCACTGCTGGGGCAGGGCTGGTGTGAGCGCTCTGAGCTCCGTGCTGATCCGATGTGACGTGCCACATCTGTCCTGCTCACGGGGCAGGCATGGCCCCTGCTAGACAAGGTAGAACAGGACCTGCAAGTCCTCCTGGCACAGGCACCTTGCACCAGCTGGAGGTACTTTTGTTGCAGGGCTTGTGCCAGTTCTCTGAGAGATATCAACTGGAAACACTTTTTTCCTGCTCTCAATGCATAAGGATTTCTGCCAGTGTTGTAATGTCACATGGAGATCTGCTTCTGCATACATACCTCTTATTACTGGAGTAGCAAATGATCCTAACGGGGACTTGGCCAAACCTCTCCAGCTTGAAGGATCAATGCAAAATTTGAATGTATGCTTCCTCAAAGCCTATAAAGAAACCTATTTCACCTGCAGTTGCTGGGGCAGGAGCACATCCCAGCCTTGAAAATCCCATCTCAAATGGGCAGCCCAGGCGAGGCTTCTCCTCCCCACAGCAATGCCTGCACCTCCCCACAGCCCCGGGCTGTTTGGTCCCCAGCTCTGCTCTGACCTTGGTCCATCTGTGTCTCCTGGCTGAGCAGTTTCAGCTCTGCCAGCCCAGCGCTGGGCAAATCAGGGAGGGTTCCCCATCCCGGGGCAGGTGCTGCCTGTGGGGTATCCCCGGGCTGAGAGGTGTAACGTGGTTACGGGATCCCACCAAGGTGGGGTGGGGCCCTGTGCGGCCTGATCTGGTGGTGCCACCCCTGTCCCTGGCAGGGAGCTTGGGACTGGGTGTGCTTTAGGGTGCCTTCCAGTCCAAACCATTCTGTGATCCTTGCTGGCGAAGGGGAACAGAAACCCGGCACCTTAAACAGGATCCTTGGTGGTGGCAAAGCACCAGAAACAGCCCAAATGGGCCGTGGCAGCGACTGCACTGCTCTGCAGAGGGATGGGAGTGCATGAGCTGCTTCTGCTGGCTCAGACACGGGGCTGGCTCCTGCCTGCCCCTCAAACACTGCCCCAGCTCCCTGGGGTGACACCAGGATAGAGCCCATGCTGTCCACACTCCCTGAGGAGCTGCCTCAGATCTGTTTATAGACACCTGTGAAGTCCTCATCCTGCTGCAGTCAAAGACTAAACTCCTGTTGCCTTCAAAGGCGGGACGGTTTCCCACTGAGCCTGTATCTCCCATCCCCTCCTCCTCAGATCCTGCTCCTGGACCTTTAGATGTCCTTCTCTTTTAACTCAACTTTTTTTGTGCAGTCTGGAGCTATATTTGGGTTGGAATAAGCTGTGTTTGCCCCCTAACATCATTTGCTGAGCAGTTCTGAGCTGGGTTTTGCATCACTTGTTAGGCGGCTGTGTCCCACGGCGGTGCTGCGTCAGGCGTGCTGTCTGTCAGGAGCTGCTCTAGAGCAGGTGTCTCTGAAGGCATCTGTGCCCTCCGGGCTTTTTTCTTCTAGATTTTAGGTTTGTTCCAACTTGGAAAAAAACCCATTTCACTCCCTGGAGGGGCATAAAGTTCTGCCCTGGCTCTGTGGGCGGTGGGAGTCTGGGGAATCTGTTCCAAGGGCAGTCTTAACCCTGTCTGGTTTCCAGCTTAACTTGATCAAAATCCCTGTGGAGCTTCCCAGTTTTGACAAATAACTAATTTCTACCAGAAAACTGTTTAGGTCTGAATTTTTCTGACTCCTGGTAATGCATCTAGACTGTAGGAAACAACCACAAAACACATTCTCCCTTCTCCCTTGGGTCCCAAAGACAACTGTGCACGAGCCAGGGATGCTGGGCTGCCTCTGAGGAAATACAGCTTGTTCCTCTGGAGTTATTTTGAATTTACATAGTGTCCCTGAAATCAGAATCTCAAACATTATCCTTAATTATCATTAAGTTTTTCTCTGCTGCTTCACGCTTTTGCTCAGCTCCACAAAATTCTGATAATTCCAGCCTTTCCCCCATCCCTCCGGCTTTAATTTGCAGCCCATCACAGCGTTGGTTAAGAGAATCAATCTCCACGTTCATTACCTCAAGCTCTTTCCCGATATGTTCTCCTCTAGTTTGGATAGATTGTGGTGTTCTTCCTTCAGATCTTTATTTTTCTCTGCTGTGGCTGATTGAGACAAATTACCCTGGGTGAGGAACATGAGGCTGATGCTGCATCCTTGGCACTCAACATCCCAGTGCTGGCTCCAGCGGGTGCAGAGTGGCCCCAACAGAGAAATGTTGGTCACTGAAGTGTCTGGTGGTGACACTCATTGGGTCACAGAATGTTTTGGGTTGGAAGGGACCTGAAACTCAACTTGTTCCAAGTTCTGCCTTGGGCAGGGACACCTCCCACTGTCCCAGGCTGCTCCAAGCCCCGTCCAGCCTGGCCTTGGGCACTGCCAGGGATCCAGGGGCAGCCACAGCTGCTCTGGGCACCCTGTGCCAGGGCCTGCCCACCCTCACAGGGAACAATTCCTTCCCAATATCCCATCTATCCCTTCCCTCTGGCGGTTGAAGCCATTCCCTGTGTTCTGGCCCTCCATCCCTTGTCCAAAGTCCCTCTCCAGCTCTCTTGGAGCCCCTTTAGGCACTGGAAGAGCTTTAAGATCTCCCTGGAGCCTTCTCTCCCCCAAAATCATGGAGTTTCTCACTGCATCTCCGTGAGGGAGTTGGTGTCTGCGCAGCTGTGAGCCGGGGTGTGCCCGGGGTGGGTGCAGAGCTCTCCCCCTGGTTCCAGGTGTTCCGTGGGGCTGCCGTGGCCTCGGGTGATGGGAGACGTGGGCGACACCGGGAGAATGGGATGCAGCTCCTCATTCCCTCTGCCCTTCAGTGCACAGCAAGGGCAGCGTGGTGCAGCATGTGACTGTAGCTGCACGGCAAGAGGGGCTGTGTCTGGCCAGTCCTCCCGCCTGGCGCTGGCCATAAATCACCTCCTGACACTCCCTGTAAAAGCTGAGGCTTTTCTTAGCGCCTCAGCATCCCCAGTGGGCACTAAGGCTGCACGAGGCTCTCTGCCTGCACTCACACAAGCTCTTCAATAACTCCAGGTGTCAGGTATTCAGAGGGTTTTTATTTATTAAGGCTCAGACCCACTGTTTGGGCACGACGTTGACTCTATCTGTCTCACCCCCAGGGATCTCATTGCTCCTCACCCTGCAGCAGATCTGTCCTGCCCGGGAGGTGGCAGCGGCTCCTGGTGCTGCTGCCGTGTGGGTGTTGGATGGATTCTCCTGCTGACAGAGCCGGGCTCACTGCTCTAATCATGGCTTTTTATCAGTCCTTTGGTTTGTCCTGGGGACCAGGAGCACATCGTGTCGCACAGTTGCGGCAGCAGGTGAGGGATGGACCCACGAGTCAAGTTAAACAGCAATGAAAAGCTGTCCATAACCACAAACAATTATTTCTTTAAGGTGTGTTGGCCTTTCACTAGAAAAAGAAGGAAAAACATTCTAAGGGCTTGAAACATGAAGTCTCAAGTGAAGTATTTGTTCTAACACCACCCCCTTATCCCTGTTCCCTTCAAGCAAAGTGAGCTTTCATAACCTTGTTTGGCCACAGCCTGGGGGGCCTTGAGGGCAGCAATAGCTGTTATTTTGGGGGCGGAAAGAGAAAAAATTAGCCAATATGTGCTGGAGAAATTGATGCTGTTCTTCTTCTCAATGTCTGATCCTGTTTCCCTGAGGACAAAGACCAGAACAAGGCAGAACAGGGGAAGGAGCAGCATCCTTGCAGCCCGGAGAGCCCCTGTTCCCACTCCTCACGGGGCGGCAGCAGCACCAGGTTCTTCCCCCGGGCTCCATACACCCAGGAAAGCTTTAGGAAACATTTGGGTACCAGGGCACTGCCCTCCAGGACAGGCCTCTGCCCTCGGTGCCCTCTCTCCATCCACAGGGGACAACATCACTCTCCAGTTTGCCTCTGCTGAAATGCGGAAATTCGGACAAACCAGTAATATTTCTTCAGAGTGCAAAGTCCCAGTGGGCCAACCACAAACCTGCAGTAAAGGACACATCCTCCTGGCCCTCTTATTTGTGTCTGCACCGTCCCCGGCTCTCATTAGTGGGGATTTATTCCTGCAGCTGCGGCGGGATCCCTGCCCGGGCTGCGAGCAGTCCGTGCTGCCCCCGTCCTTCGCAGTGGGTCCGTTGGCTCTGTCTGCCCCAGCATGCCTGCCCTCCAGGGAGCTGCCTCAGAGCTGCTTCCCGGCTGGGCAACAAATCAGATTTGCAGCCCCGTCCCTGTTCCCTACTTAATTTGGGTGCAGGAAAAGCAGGACAACAAGCCACACTCACACAGCAGCTGCGCTGGGTGTGACCCCACGGTGCCCACGGCCTCTCCTGCCCCGGGACCATCATTTCCCCCTTTCCTGTGGGATTGTTCCCCTGCAGAGGTGCTTGCCCAAAGCTCAGACACCTGCAGCTCCCATCCTGCGGGCGCATCCGTGGGATGGTTTCCCGCAGGTGCCAGGGGAGCCACGTGCCCAAGGTTGTTGCCAGCTGAGAGCCGGGCTGGCCGCGCCGCGAGGCTCCCAGAGATTTGTTTGCTTTCCTTCATTCCTCCTGTTGACTTTGCAGGAGCAATATGTGCACGCAGGGACCTGCATACAGATGTCCCCGTGCGGCTGCGAGCTGAATCACGCCTCTCCTCCTATTTTTTCTTCAAACCCGGCCCCCGCTGACATTGAATTAAGGGCTTTTATTATCACTTGAGCGGGGATTTTTCTTTGCCCGTGCCTGTGCAGCCACGGCCAGGCTCTGCCATCCCGACTGCCCCGCTATTAATAGCTGCTTTTACCTTTCATGTGTGAGGCCCAGCACCTTTATTGCAGCGCTTTGGATGTACTTCAGGTGTTTCCAATTCTCCCAGCAATGTCTTCTCCTCCTTCAAATTCTTCCTGCCTATTTTTGCTTCCTTTTATCTCAAAGCCTTTTTTTCCCCACCAAGAAATGATCCTGCCAGAGGATGATTTTGTTGGTAATATTGCTCTTGCATTTTAGACTTCTCAAGGACTAATGAACTTTATTAGATTATAATGAACTTATTACTCAGCGCTGCTGACCTGCTTTCGAAAGAACTTGAATTATTATTTGGAACAGGCCTGTTGAGGGACTGTATTTTTTTTTGCAGAGCAGTGTGGGTATATTAACTAATCAGAGGCACATTTTTTTGCTTTACTTTAATTATCTAAGATTCATGTGGAATAGAGCTGGTGTGCACTGATGGAGAGCCAGGGAGTGGGGATGGGGCTGATCCATCCTTCAAGTGGGCTGGAGGAGCTGTTCCATGATGGATTATTGGGTTCCCATCTCTTGCCTCCCTCCAGAGCATCATTCTCCATCCTGTCCTCGAGTCTCATCCTCTCCAGTTTCTGGGCTCCATCTCCCACCCTCACAGCCGAGGGATGCTCTTAGCGAAAGCCCAGTGGATCTTGCACCCTCGCGCTGGCTTTGGGAGTGCTTTAATGTCCCCTGGATTTGGGGTGGCCCCTGCTGCTCCCCGGTGTGCTGTGACACCTCGCCGGCCCTGCGGCGGGGCCGGGGGCGGTGGCAGTGTTTCCCCAGCCCGGCCGGGGGCGGTGGCAGAGTTTCCTCAGCCCTGCTGGCACTCCGGGCTCGGAGCAGGATGCTTTATGAGCGCGGGGGGACGTGTGTGCAGTGAATGGATGAGTCAGGCGTTGGCAGGGCACCAGTTCACTGCAAATCAATTTTCACCTGCCTGCAGCCAGCGCTGCCGGCTCGGAGGAGAAAAGGGAGCGTGCTGAGGGCTGAGGGAAGAGCCTCCCTACTCCAGCCAGCCCTCAGGACTGGGCTGCAGCCCTGCACGGGGAGGCAGGAAAGGGGAACAGCCAGAGCTGGGGAGGGAGAGAGAGAAGAGAGGTGTTGGCATGAATCCCCAGCCGCTGAGCAACAGGAGAAAAGCATGGTCAGGAAAGAACAAGGGCTCCTTACTGCATCACATCAGGGCGAGATCCCAGGGAAAAGGCAGGAAAGGTGCCTTGGTATCTTGGATACACCCTCTCCGGAGGACTTCGCTGGTGGGTGACAGCTGAGATTGCTTGATGCCCCCCAGGAGCCCACAGCTGACCCCAAAAATGTTACTGAGTGAGGGTTCTGCCCCAGAGAGGGGGCTGTGGGACACCCGCGGGCTGCACAGCATCCCCCTAGAAGCACCTTCTCACCCCACGGCATGGACATCTGTGGGGCTGGGGACAGCATCAAGGGGACAGCATCTGTGGGACACTGGGAATGTGCGGGCAAGCAGGGGGTCAGAGGTGCTACCAGGAGCAGGGGACACCTGCAGCCCTTCCCTCCCTTCCCCCTCCAGTTGTGCCCAAATCCTGAGCCTTGCTCCTGTGCAAAAAGCCACCCTTTCCTGGGAAACCAGCAAATGCTGCTGTGGTGTGGCACAGCCCATGGGACACATGGGACAAGACCAGGTGGAGCCCAGGGAGCCTTGGAGAGCACGGGAGGAGGGAGCAATCAGCCTGACTTCAGGATTCAGGTGCTCTTGGGATGAGGACGGGCTCTTGGGATCTCTGCCTTCCCCCCACGAGTACGGTACCCCGCCTGCCCTGGCTGCAGGAGCAGTTCTCTCCCAAAAGTGCCCCCATGTTGTGCTGGGAATGGTTTCCCTGCTGCTGCCCTGGGAGATGGAGAGCTGTGACCACGGGGTGGGTGCGGGGCTGGCACGTGGGGATGGAGTCCCCAGCTCTCGGCAGACAGGAGCGCTGCAGGGCAGTGGTGACAGGAGATCCTTGTGCTGCACGGGGAGACAGCCCCCACAAACCTGCCCTGCCCCAGGCCATGGTGGAGGCCCAGGGTGGACACAGAGCTGCTCTGGGTGGGGTCCACTGTGACCCTTCACTGCCTCGGACCCATCGAGCTGAGGTGCCCTCGCTGACCAATTCCAAGGCACAACAAGGCACCCCGTGACCCTTTCCTTCCCCTCTAGCAAGCTTTGCTCCGGACCCCACCAAGTCTGGGAGTCATAAATCAAAGAAAGAAGCTTTTTCTTTCTCATTTAGCTGCTAAAGTTAGAACAAGGTGATCAAAAAGCCCTCTGTGGACTCCAGCCAAGGACCGTCAGGAGGGTCTCACCTCTCCCCTTGGCAAAGGCACCTCGGTGCCCAGGACGTGTCAGTGTTGCTCTGGCAGGATGTCTTTGGGAACTGTAGGGATAAAACACTTGTGAGAGTGTGAGCAGAGTCCCAGGCAGTGTTGTGCCCGCAGCAGCTCTGAGCTGGTCCCTGGGCTGCCGGGCTTGGATCAGCCGAGGCACGATGCAATAAACAGCTCTGGCGATCCCTGACAGCAGCGCACAGATAACAGTGACCTTTTCTTCTGCAATTATCTCTTCTCATAAAAACCACATGCTGACTTTAATAAAACAGAGAAGGGAAGTGATGGTTTCATACATGCTGCCATACAGGAGCCTAATCTGTGCCTCTAAACCCAGGGAGAGCTGGGACCCTCTTGGCGCTGGGAGGAGGCGACGCTGCCCCGGCCCCGCTGTGCAGGGTGAGGTGATGCTGCCTTCCCACACCCTACCTGGGTGTGGGGAGGTGTGAGCTGGGCAGGTGCCTCGAGCAGCCTCTATACACAGAAGAAATATTTTTTGTTTCAATCCAAGGTGTGGTTTGGCCGTCCTCTGAACTCCAGGAGCTGGGAATTCACCCGGGATGCAGGACCCTGAGATGCTTTAAGGACATTGCCAGCAGGTCTGCTCAGTGAGGGCAAGGAAATTGGAAGGAATTCCTGGGATGTCTGTGTGCCTGCCCTGACTCCCAGCAAGCCACGTTAGCGCTGGTGGTTCCCAGCCTGTGCCCTGGATGCAGCTGGGGTGTTGGGGTCCCTCCCTGTGGTGCCCAGCGCATCCCGCTGTGGAGCTGCCCGTGTAGGCAGCTGACAAACCATGAACTGGAGATTTGCATGGCCCCCTGGCTGTAAAGTGAAGGGGAAGAATTAGCACCGGGCCACTCAGGAAGCATGGGACATGGCTTAGTGGTGACTGTGGCAGTGCTGGGGAAATAGTTGGACATGATGATCTTAGAGGGCTTTTTTGAACCTTCCATGATCCTGTGATCACTTGTGGAGCCGACAGCCCCTTTCTCTCCATGCCCGTCTGGGCACACATTGGCTGTGATCACCCGTGCAAGGGACATCAGGGTCCTGCCCATGGCCAGCAGGGCTGTGCGTCAGGGTGACATCTGCACCAGGACTTCCCAAAACAGCCGTGACCTTGTCCCCCAGAAGGGGTGATATCTGCACCAGGACTTCCCAAAACAGCCGTGACCTTGTCCCCCAGAAGGGGTGGTATCTGCACCAGGACTTCCCAAAACAGCCGTGACCTTCTGACGGAGAAGGGGCAGGCAGCAGAGCCAGGCTCTGGGGGCAGAAGGAGCCCCTCGCTGCTGGATGTGCACTTATGGCTGGAGATCGCTGGCAATTATGATAATGGCTGGGATATCCAAAGCTGACATCTTCCTCGAGGATGATGAATACGCTGTCTGACTCCCGTTCATTTTTAATTCCGAACTCCAACGCCGGCTAATCCCGAGCTCCGGGTGCTCAATGCTAATGAGCAGCGCGTTGCCTGACTCCCATACTTAACAGCAAAGCAACTCCCAGGATCAAGGGGGTTAAGTATTGAAATTGTCTCATACATTAAATAATTAGTAGACAAACAGACTGACTTCTCAAGCCATCACCAGCCCCATCTGTTCCCTGTGTGTTTGCTCCCTCTCTTCGCTTGATCAGATAATTGGGTAGGGCTTCACCGAGAGGCACTCGCCTTGATTTGGGCCTTTGTGGTGTGTCAGGAGGGGAGATGTGGTGCTGAGGCTCTGACTGAGGCTGGCTGTGAAGCTGGAGTCACGCTGCAGGTGGATGATACCACAGGGATGGCTGGTGTGGGCTCGGGTTTGGGCTGAGGTGAGAGATAAACGGGCAAATGCTGCAAGGGAAGCGGTGAGCTGGAAGGGGAATCTTGCTGAAAGGTGTGAGCCCAACGCTCTGCGCATGGGCACACCTGTGCACGGGCGGGTGTGTGTGGAGAGAGAAAGGGGAGCAGAAACATGGGAGAAATAATCACAGGATCATGGAATATCCTGAGCTGGAAGGGACTCACAAGGATCATTGACCCAGCTCCTGGCCCTGCACAGACACCCCAACAACCCCCCCGTGCATCCCTGGCAGCTCTGGCAGCCTCGGGGCCGTGCCCATTCCCTGGGGAGCCTGGGCAGTGCCCAGCACCCTCTGGGGGAAGAACCTTTCCCTGATCTCAGCCTGAGCCCGCCCTGGCCCAGCTCCGGCCGCTCCCTGGGTGCTGTCCCTGTCCCAGGAGCAGAGCTTGGTGCCTGATGTGCTTCATCCCAGCGTGCACTGAAACTCTGAAACACAAACTCCGTGGCCCACCCAGAGAAGAACGCTCCAAAAACTCATTTACTGCACTGAAATGTTTTTGTATATGTTTCAAATGGGTGTTTGAAAGCTTTTATTCTTTTATTTCTTTTTCAGTGCTAATGCTCGAAGGTTTCCTGTAATTGCTTCCCTGTTTTTACTGCTCTGTGGCTTTTGTGAAATATTTTTGTTTTAACTACAATATTGATTTAGATACAATGCTAAGAAGACCCCTGAAAAAAGGTAAATGAAAAGCAATTACTAGAGAGTGCTCTAATGGAAAGGAGCCTCACATGGGGAATCAGCCCAGACCTCAGCAGTTATTATTATTTATAGGGCCCTGGGAAGGAGCACTTGGCCGGGCTGGCATGGAGAGTTATGGATGGGCAGGCTGGTTCCATCAATAACACAGCCAGGCCTGTGCCCAGCGCTCAGACAGGACCTGCCGTGGTCACCCAGCTCTGCCCAGGCCCGGGATGGGGAGGAAGGTGTCCATCCTCCTCCTCTGCACGCCTGGAGCAGCAGTCTCACCCCGAATCAGCCCAAGGGCTTGGTAAAGCCTTGGCTTTGGCAGAGCACAGAGGGTCCCAGCCTGCGGGAGGTCAGGAAGGTGCCCCTGGGGGCAGAGCACCCAGGTTAGTCCTGCCCAAGGGGATTTGAGCATGAAGCCACTCCAGGCTTCTTTTGTGGTGGGCTTTGTTTGGGGTTTTTATGTGAAAGGCTCTCCCAGAAGGCTGTTACCGTGACAGATCCCTATTCAGCTGGAATGTTGTGAGGGTGATGTGGGCTGGGGAAGAAAGGCAGGCTTTGGGAGAGCAGGGGAATGTTATTTCGTCAGGGCGATGAAAGAACTGAACCCCAGGTGTGCCATAAAGAGAAAGTTGACTTTTACCTAAAACACACCAGACATATTGCTGGAAAACCTCGATTAAGGATTTAAAAAGGTGAAAACCTTTCATCCAATTGACTCCTGAGGAAGTTCCTTGACACTGAGTAGATAAATAGAGGCTTTTGCCCTTAGCTGTTCTAGCATGAAAGGGGAGTCTCAGGAATGCTCACCAGATTAATGAGACAGAGGACTCATAAATATGTCAGAAAAACACAATAGTTGGAGATGAAATAGACATCTCCTTGGGATGCACATTAATATTCATGAGGCCGGGGGGTTTGCCAGGGGCCAGTGTCCCCAGGGAGGGCCGTGCCCCTGGCCAGCTGTGCCAGGCAGGGTGCCAGAGCTCGGCCTGCAGGAAGGAGCTCATCCTCTGAGCGAGGTTCCACCTTTGCTTGGCCAGGGCAGGCAGAGGACAAGGACACGGCCTCAGGGACGTGGGTGAGTGCTGGGCTTGGCAGTGCTGGGTTAATGGTTGGACTTGATGATTTCAAAGTTCTTTTCTAACCTGAATGATTCCACGGCCTGTGCTGTCCCTCCACGATGGCGGGGCACAGTGGGGTGCTGTGCAGCTGAACTTCACGTCTGCTGTAAAAATCTCCTCTTTGTGGTGTGTAGATCGGGATGTTCAGGGTTTGCCAAGGTGGGAGCAAGTCCAGGCTGCAGAAGGAAGAGCAGCAGCTCCCTTGGTGTGTTCCCAAAACGCAGAGTAGGCAGTAGCACCCAGCATCGTGGTCCAGCCTCCTGCACAGCCCCCTGCACAGACTCCTCTTGCAGATCTCCCAGAGGTTGGAAAACAGATCTGCTGCAGCTCCTGCGCTGCCCAGACACGTCTGCAGAGCCTGGCCAGGGCTACGGGGTGCTCTGCTTGAAACTAGGAGTGGTTGAGAGGCGTGGGGTGAAGGGGGAGCAGGGCAGTGTCCTCCGTGCTCGCTCAGGGAGTGCTCACAGAGAGGCTGCTTTCCCGGGGAAAAGGATGGTTTTCTTCTCCTGGCTCTTTTCCTCTCGCAGGAAAGCCCTGCTGTGGGCGGGTGACCCCCACAGTGACAGCTCCCCAGGGCTGCTCCGGCGAACCCTCAGCAGCCACTCGGCCCAGGGGCTGGAAACTCCGTGCATTCAGGCTGGGAAAGGGAGGTGAGGAGCTGCCCTGGCCTCCACAGCCATTCCTCCTGCAGGCTGCACACAACCCCTGCCACTCCTTGCTGACAGATGCCCACAGGCTTGTTCCGAGGGCGATCCTGCCTGGAATGCTGTGTGCAGCCCCTCCTGCCTCCTCATCCCCCAGCAACCACCCAGCACCGGGAGCAGGGAGCAGCAGCAGCCTCACAAATGCCGAATCAGGGCTGCTGGGGGAAACCCGAGCCTAAAATGCCGCGTGTGTGGCACTCAGGGGCCTGGCTGGCGTACGGTGGGGCAGCGCCGTGGGGCCGTGCAGCACCCCCGGAGCAGCCCCGCAGCCAGGGCTGCACCGGGCCTCGCCACGGCCACCCCGGGGCTGCACCGGGCCTCGCCACGGCCACCCCGGGGCTGCACCGGGCCTCGCCAC
>VZTD01002728.1:214366-230406 GCA_013397725.1 Rhagologus leucostigma
AGCCCCGCCACGGCCACCTTGGGCGTGCACCGGGCCAAGCCACGGCCACCTTGGGGGTGCACCGGGCCTCGCCACGGCCACCCCGGGGCTGCACCGGGCCTTGCCACAGCCACCCCGGGGCTGCACCGAGCTGTTCAGCAGTGCCGAGGTGCAGTTTGGAAGAGCAGCTTGGCGGTGGTGCTCGCTGCCGGCCTGAGGACTGTGAGCATCTCGGCTCCTCACACCGGTGAGGATCAGCCCGCGGAGGCGGCTCTGACCTGGTGTTCACCCTCCCGCCAGCCTCTGTGCGCTCCAGGGGTTTTGGGGAAGCTCCTCGGGGATGTCGAGTCACGGCAAAGTGAAACAAGTCCCTCCAGCAGTCGCTGCGGGGCTCTCCGGGGGCAGGGGATCAGTCGCAGGGGATATGGACGAGCGCGGGGCACAGGGAAAAGCCGTGGCAAAGGGAGCCGGGCAAAGGCTCCTGAGGGCGTGGGGAGCTCATCCCCGGTGGAAGCAGCCCCGTGTGTAGGTGTTTAATAGGACGATTGCATGGAACGGCACTGCATTAATCGCCATGGGAACAGGCAGCAGTAAACATTAGTCTGAAATCATCCCGGAAAATATCACGCCAGTGTTCACATCGGCCCTAATCTGAATTAACAACCAAGCCGGCAATGACTCAGTGCAGCAGGAAGCACAGCCAGGGCACCACAGCAGTCCCCCAAAGGGCAATCCCAGGTGGCAGTCGGGGAGGGAGCCCCAGAGAACCCAAACCATGGTTTGCTTGGGGCCACCCCACACAGGCATCCCCTGCCCACGGGCAGCCCGGGCAAGGCTTGAGTGGAGCAGCTGGAAATGCCCAGGGTAGAGCATCCCCTCCTGCCTGCCCCATGGGAGGGGGCGTGGGATGAGGGCAGAGCCTTGGGGCTGTGACAGGACCCACCATGGGGCTGCTTGCGCGGCCTCTTTCCCCCCGGTGCCACTCATCATCACTTGGCGTCTCTGGTTAGGCACTTTCCAGGGGAATGTTGGCCCTTCCCATCACAGTGGCTGAACTGGCAGCACTGGGGAGTTCAGCCCATGGCGGGCCTTCTCCAGCCTCTGCACCCAACAGCAGCTCTGAAGGGTTTACGCTGTCAGACCTCCTCCCTGGCATGTCTGGGTGTCACCCTCCTTCCCAGCTGGGTGACAGCCCGCCATGTGCTGTTCTCCCTCTCTTGGTCCAACAAGTCAGCGCTTCCCTGGCACATCTCCTTTAGGGCCCCTGAGCACCCTGTTCCCAGCCACCAGCAGGACCAGCAGCAGCTGAAACACGTCCTCAAGCACAGTGAGTGCTGCTGGTCCCCGGAGCCCCAGGCACCCTGCTCTGTACCACAACCGGGAGCTGTCGGTGTCTGCACCGTGTCCCCAGGCTTCGTGTCCAAGGGAAGGTTTCTTTCAGAAAGCCTTTTTCCACATCACTTTTTAGTATTTGTTTTTTCATTAAGACCCAAATCTCCTGCTTGTCCTCCTTAACTTTCGCTGAGTTTCTTTGTGTTGTCATTTCAGAGGCAGTTTCAAGGTTAAAGCAAACTCCTCACGCTGCAGTGACTGCAGCTCTCCAGGGGAAGGTTAAAGGATGCAAATTGTTGACAGAGGGCTTTTCAATTTAGCGTGCAAAGATCTGATGGTTGAAAGGTGAAGTTAGACAAATCCAGGGGAACAGGACGGGTGATCGGCAATCGGAGCTGTTTGCCAGGGCTCGTGATGGATTCCCCTTCACCTGTGATTTTAAAATGAAGATTGGGTGCTTTTCTAAATGATGTGGTCACGTTTAGAAAGCATTAATTTGGGGAAACGCTTCAGAGGAGCTTGGACTGGTCCTACCTACGAAGCCAGGAGCCCTGAATCCCTCCTGGGCTTTTCCATACCTCCTCTTTCTTGGCCTCGATCACACAGTTGTGTGGGGCTGCCACGGCCAGCTGGCAGAGGCTTGGTCACCTCGCTGGTACCTGTGGTGGCCAAGAGGGTCCCAGACCACTTCAGCCCCACCCTGTCCCCCCCTGCCTTGGCCCAGGGCCACTGTCACCACAGAGAGACAGCCACGGAGCCACCCCTGCTACTGCCTCACCCGCCTCCTTCTTCTCCCAGCTCCTGCCTCTCCCAGCTCCCTCCTGCCTCTCCCATCTCCCTCCTGCCTCTCCCAGCTTCCTCCTGCCTCTCCCATCTCCCTCCTCCCTCTCCTATCTCCCTCCTGCCCCTCCCCTCTTCCTCCTGCCTCTCCTCGCTCCCTCCTGCCTCTCCCCTNCCTAGCTCCCTCCTGCCTCTCCCAGCTCCCTCCTGCCTCTCCCATCTCCCTCCTGCCTCTCCTAGCTCCCTCCTGCCTCTCCCAGCTCCCTCCTGCCTCTCCCATCTCCCTCCTGCCTCTCCCAGCTCCCTCCTGCCTCTCTGGTGCCCGTTGTTCCCAAAGCCTCTGGCAAAGCCAGCTCTCCTGGGCAAGGGGAGAGTTTTGGACCCCACTGTGCTCACCAGCAGGGTCTCACCTGTGCCCAGAGCTGCCCCCAGCCACCTCTCCAGCTCCAAATCATGGATGGGATCTCTGCCCTGGTCCCTCTCCTGGTCTGATCCTCTGATCCCACTTCCTCTCAAGCAGCACTGCCAGCAGCCAGTCCCAGGTTTCCCCGTGGATGTGGCTGTGTGGGAGCACGGTGCAGAACATTTTGGCCGGCAGCCACCTCCTCCCTGCTCACTCACAGTCGGTGCTTCCACGGGACCCGGGGAGTTTTTACGTGGTTTTTATTGCTCGATGTTTGCAAGGCATGGTCTCCGGAACGCCTGTCCCCATCCCTGCTCTGGAGCTCAGATGTGCCTCCTGGGCTCATTTAAACTGTTTGCCTTGCTCTTTCATTTCTTTTTTTTTTTTTTTTCTGCTGGAATTCAGTGCCCAGCTGACAGATCTTGCAAACAGCATGCAGTCCTCCATCCTTCCAGCAGTGCCTGTCCTGCTGCCTCCAGCCCACCCTGCCCAGCCCAGGGCCACCCTGCCAAGGAGTAAATGTGTTCTTTCTAGCTTTTCACTTATATTTTTGTCTTTTGTACCTGCCTGCTGGTGGTTTTGGGTTCTTAGCCCTAGTGAGCACTGGTTCTCCATGCTTGAAAATCAGTGGGGCAACTAGCATCTAGTTACTATTAACTGTTGTTATTTATCAGCAATAATTGCAATCTTTTGTGCCTTGGACACAGCATGGGCATCATCTCCCAGGCACTCCAGCCTCTCCTGCAGGTGTGTCCCGGCTGAGCACTGACAAATGACCCCACACGAAATGCACCAGCCAGGGAGTGAGGGTCTGTCTCTATTTCTCCATTCTCTTGCGCTGTACTTAATGTAAAGCTGTGTCTCTCCCGATGCTCAAACCAACCACTGTGCCCACTTCTTGGGCATTCAGATCAAAGAGATCTGAGATCCTTGTTTTGTGCTGTGTGCATGGAAATAAAATATGGATGTCTCTTGTTTAATGGTCTAAAAGTCTCTCTCTCTCTGCAGAAACCCAGCATCCCCAAATCCATTTTCATTTATAACATTATGAGTAATTCTACTGGCAGCAGTTTTTCCTTGCCATATATATTTATTAGAGGGAGAAATTCCCCATCCTGAAATGATGTTCTTGCCTGGATCAAACAGCTTTTGAACTCCAGCTCTGTGTTTAACCCTTTTGTTGCTTCCCATGTGCTGTTTTATCCTGTACTGTGCAGGGCAGAGCGCTCCTCTCAGAGGAGCGGACACCTGGAATGCAGAAAGCAGCCTCAGCAGTGCTCAGAAAACAAAACTGGAGCAGTTTTAGGAAAAGCTGTGGGATTTTTTCAAGCCACGGGGACCAGCATCCTTCTCCCCAAAGAGCAGAGATCTGCCCATGCCCAGCTGATGACCATCAGGTTGTCATTTGGGCATTGTCATGTGCACGCAGACACCCTGGGCTCAGCTGGGGCACAGGTGAGTGCCCAGGCCCTGCTAAGGGGACTCTGCAGGGCGGGGGGAAGGTGTTTCTGAGCTTTCACGGACCTCAGCCTGGTGGCGGTTGCAGAATCGCTCACAGCTCCCTCTCCATGTGGTGCTAATGGCACAATGGTTCAGAGCTCCCAGGGCCTGGTTTCATACAGAGGGGCCCCTTGAAGGAGGGGATCCTCCCTGTTTCCTGATAAAATATTCCTGTGGCATCCATTCTGGAAGCATGGGAAGGAGAGGGAGAGAAGTGAGTGCTGCCAAAGGAGGAGGGCGAGGCCACGAGCGGGACAGGAGACCTCAGGAATCCTGGTGCTGTCCGGCCGTTTCTGGTGCCAGCGGCACCATCTCCTGAGGAGCAGGGGGTTTTTCAGGGTGTTGGTGACAAATGGCTCTCGGTTGAGCAGAAGAATGATTTATTGATTAGCTGGCGGAGGTGCCCGTGGGGACTGTGCCGCTCACGGCCTGAGCCTGTCCTGCAGCCGCTCTCAGGCAGGCAGGCAGGACCTGGCCCAGCGTGGCCTCTCCTTCCCGTGGCCCTGGGCCCTGCAGAACAGAGGCAGCGGCTTGGGGAGCCTCGTCCTGCTCCTTTCTCTGCTCCCTTCTGGGGCTAAGCAGGGATGTCTCTGTCCCCTGGCTTCCAGGGTCTCTCGGTGACAATCACCACTGTGCAGCAGGACCATCTTCCTGGGCTGTCTGCTGGCAGTCAGGTCTCAGCTTTCCCATATTTCTCCTTCCTGTGTCCCCCATCTAAGCCCAGCTCCAGCAGAGCACTCAAAAGCCAGGTTTAAGCAGGGAACAGTGTTCCTGAACCCGGCTGGTCTGTTCCATCCAGGTGTTTTTGGAAGCTGCAGGCTGGGAAGCCCACGCAGTCATCCGAACTGCCTGGCAACTCTGCAGTTTTCAAGGCTTTGCCCCTTCTCAGAGCTTCATTGCTGAAAAAACCAGCCCAGTTGCTTTGTTTTGCATTTTTTTTCATGTTCATCCTCTGTGTGTCTACCCACAGCATACCTTGAGCCAGCTGAGCATGATTAATCACAGTTTGCTTCCCCGTGTTCGCATGGGATTCCTAATCCGCAGTAAATCCTTTGGGGAACAGATGCAATTATAAAAGAAATGCTTATTAAAAAGAATGATATGTGCCATAAAAAAGTGTCAGGACAATTGTCCTTTAGTTGTTTGTAATGTTGCCAGCTGTGATATACACTCCTGGTGCCACGTCCCAGCTGTCCCTGTGCCCTGGACGTGCTGGGCTCCGTGTGCAGCTGCACCAAGCCCTCGGATTCCAGCTGTTCCCCCTTCTCTCCCCATCCTGGGGGCTCCTATCCTGAACTCACCCAGCAAAATCCTGTCACAGCCATGGACCTCCCACAGCAAACGCTGTCAGGATCTCTCCTGACTGAAATGGATGATGAGCTGCCCGGAATTAATATCTTCTGCACGTGTCAATGTGACCAGCCCCTGAAGAAGATGCGTTTGACAGTGATTTGTTGGTTTGACTGGCTTGGCAGAGGACAGACCACAGCAACTGAGCTGCTTCCATCGTTTTTTGCCGGGCAAGGAGTGAAAAAGGAGATTACAACCAAAATCCATGTGTTGGGACCTTGATCAGCACTCCTGAGGTGGGCGAGACTGAGGAAATGAGGACTGTGGGGCTGTGCTCTTGGATTTGGTCAGTCCTTTTCTCAGTCCATGGTTTAACCTTTCCCCCGTAGGACTGGGGAAGTGCTGCCAGCCTCCCTCTGTAGAGACTCTGAGGGAGCAGCCAGACAAGCACTGACAAAGCGATCTCCAGGAGAGCTCTTGATAACACAGTTGGGAAGCCTGTGGCTGAGGCCCAGTGAGAGATGTTTAGGATGGAAAAACCTCTGGGATCACCAAGTCCAACCATCCCCCCAGCATTGCCAAGGCCACCACCAAACTGTGTCCCCAAGTCCCACATCCACACGGCTTTTAAATCCCTCCAGGGATGGGGACTCCACCCCTGCCCTGGGCAGCTGTACCAGCCCTTTCGGTGAAGAATTTTTTTCCTAAAATCCAAAGGTTTAGAGGTGAATCAAGTCCTTTTGTGGGCAAATAGAACCATCCAAACCTGAGGAGACAGGACAGGGGCTGTCTCTGTCCAGCTCCAGCCCATCACTGACCTTTGGGAGAGAAGGAAATTCTGCAAGAACTGAAATGCAGGTCACATTCCCAAGGCGTGAGCAAGAAGGGATGGAACCAGGCAGCTCAGGGTATGAGATGCTGTGCAGTCAGCAGAGATTATGAAGGGCAATAAGGATCAGTTGCAGATAAGTAAAGCATTTTCGAAGTGGTCAAAGCCAGAATTTTATTCTTGGTTAGTCAAGGAATGGGCAGAAGCCATCTGGGCTGTTACAGCACTCCAGGAGATTGGCAGAGGCAAAGGTAAAATCTGTATTTACAGAGGGGGGAAAGAAGGAGGCTCAGAGAATTGTTACTAACATTCTAATCTGACTGCTTTAAATTCAGGTCCCAGAAAAATAAAATTTCTAAATTATATTTTCTAAATGAAAATTAAAAAAAGAGATCCTCCCCAAAAGAAAAAGCCCATCTGATTTCCTCGTGTGACGAGACTAAATATTCTGGATTGAGAAGAAGCCAGGCATGCTGGATGCCTTGGCTCTGCTAGGAATTTGCTGTGTTTCCCATGACATTCCTCTTAGCAAGGTTGGTGAGCAGGGCTCCACACAGCTGCTGTGCGAGAGGTGCAAAACATGGTTGGAAACCAGACAAGAGGAATCAATAACTGGCTGTCAAATAAAAGGATGGATTGAGTGACTTTCTGCAGGAATCCATCCTCAGTCTAATACGAGCCAGTGTTCTCCCTAACGATCCAAATGATGGAATATTCGCTGCTCGGGCTGCAGAGGTTCAGGACGGGAATTAGTGCTGCAACTGCAGAAAAGGCGATTTCCAGCCGTGGAACAGAAAGGAGAATTAAGCACGGGGTTGTTTTGCCTGGGGAGGGCTCTGGAGTTTCTATCATTCAAAGTGTTTAAGGAGAGTTTGGAGAAACATCTCCCGGGATTAATGGAGAGCTGACCCTACCCTGGGGCAGGGCCAGCACTCGAGGTCCCTCCCAGCCCGATTTTCTGTGGTTCCGCATTATTCCAAAAGCAGTGTCACATCTCTAATGACTTTTAGGGGAAAGTATGAAAAACACCACAAAAATCTGGAAATATGTGATGACTTTGAAAAAAACCCACCGCATTTTGTTTACCAAAATCTCAATATGTTAACCAGATTTCCAAACAAGGGGCATAAATTGAGTAGCCTGGCTTCCAGGAGCTGCTGGAGCTCTTGCTGGCTTCCTCCACCCCTCCTTTGGAAAGGCTGGCTTGGGAAGGTCTCATTGCGGTGGAAAAGCGTTGGATTTCTAAAACTGAAATATGAACAAGGGTATTTATACGAAATGGGAATGAATTAATTTTTTTTCCATCGGTTCCTCTGGCAAAGACAGCTGGGCATTTGGAGTGATGGTGTTTGAAATGCAAAATGCACCTCATCGGAGAGTTGTTCCATGCAATTCGTCTTCGGAGCGCGCTCTTAGCGCTTGTTTGCGATGTGCAGCTCCGGCCCAGCGCCGGCTGGCTCGGGCTGAGCGCGAGGGGAAGGATGGCAGCATCACACATTTCAATCCCCACTGCAGCCCACATTGCTCAAAGCTAGATGACTTGCAAACATCCAACAGGAATGAGGAAGATGAATCGTATGCAAGGTCAGGCGCGATGCCAGGAAACCGAGAGAGGCAAAAGCAGTTAATTGCTTTAGATTCCAACAACCCCAAAACGTGTCCTGTGTACAGACGTCCCTTCCTCGCACAGCGCTGGACCTCACTGTCCAAGCCAGCAAATAAAATAGGCAATGGAGGTGCTTGTCGTGATTTTTAATGTCAAAATTAGATTCACAGGTGCCTTATGGTCTCTATAATTACTAGACATCACTCATCGCTTTTCCCAGCTCAAGGGATACTCTGTTATTGACCTCACTGGGAAGATATAAATACATTACTGAATGGAAATATCACCATTTACTGTTGTGGAAAGGTCTACACCATAGCTCAAAGGACTCTGAAATCTTTATCTCAGTGTACCTACAGCAGAGGAGAATGCCTGATACTGTTGATACGATGCCAAACCACTGCTACTGAGGTCTTATCTTAAGGAGAAAAACCTATTAGAGGTTATTAAAGGAGAGCAACAACAGCAAACCACAAACTCAAAGGAATTTACTACAGTCAAGCAGCTACAAGTACCGTGCCAGGCCAGCACAGAGCTGCCAGTGAAGGAGTGGACAGAGGGCACGGCGGCCTCGCTGGTCCCAGGCTGGTGGGGCCACAGGATCTCCTGGGAGCATGTCAGGATCACAGAGAGCCACAAAAGACGAAAGAATGTTCCACCCTCTGAATGTGATGAGGACTGAGAGCAGGGAGAGGCCAGGCATGTCTTGTGCGGGTCTCTGTGGTGCTGAAGGGCTCTTGTGGAGCTGTGCCTGGAGCACCGTGGTGGACACTGGGCTCTGTGGGTCACCTGTGAGGGAGGAGTTGCTCCCCGGCTCGTGTTTGTCACTCCAGAGCCTGCGATGGGGACACTGCTGGTGCCTCTCTGCTGGTGGCAGCCCCATGGGTCTGGCAGTGCTGCCTGAGCTGGGCCGGGCTGTCTGTCAGGGCCAGGTGACCCCTGGGGACCATCTCCTCCTTGGAGAACGAGGTCATTGCCACGGCGGTGTGTGCCCTGGGGTGCCAGCTCTCACCTGGGGGCAGCCCCTGCTCCCTGGGACCTGCTGGTGACAGCTGGGTGAGTGGCAGTGCCCACTCTGAGCCCCCAGCGCCCTGGGAACCATCTCTGAGCCAGAACAAAAATGTTTCCTAGGGAGGGACCTGTGGAGGGGAAAGCAGAGGTTCCCTGGGGCAGGGCTGGCAGGGCTCCTTTAGGATTCCCAGGCTTTTTAAGAGGCCCCCTAAAGGAGCCCCACACATTCTGCAGGGGCAGTGGATGTTTTCAGACATGCAGGGCAGTGGCAAAGCAGGATCTGGATCCGCAGACCCTTCCAGAGACGTGGCAGCCGCTAGGTTGGTGCTGGCTTTTCTGGCATTCATAGATTTTGCCCAGGAAGGACAAAACAACGTGTGCTGGGCTAAAATACATCCCTTCTGACAAGGACACTGGGACTTGATGGGAAACAAATTTTCAATTTGATTTAATTTAATTTTTAATGTTTGGGTTGGAAGGGACCTTAAAGATCATCTGATCCCACCCCCTGCCATGGGCAGGGACACCTCCCACTGTCCCAGGCTGCTCCAAGCCCCGTCCAGCCTGGCCTGGGACACTGCCAGGGATCCAGGGGCAGCCACAGCTGCTCTGGGCACCCTGTGCCAGGGCCTGCCCACCCTCACAGGGAGGAATTTCTTCTCAATATAATCTAAACCTGTCCTCTGGCAGTGGGAAGCCATTCCCCTTGTTCTTTCCCCTTGTAAAAAGTCTTTCTCCATCTTTTTTGAATCCCACCCGCTCTTGGTGACTTTTTCCTGTGGCTAACCCCACCCATCTCGATTATAAATGGAGTCTCAGGCAAATCTGTTGGCTGCTTTGGAAAATCCCTTTTAAACTCCTGTGGGAGCCTTCAGGCGTACAAAGCCACAGAGCTCCCAGAGCTGCTTTAGGAACTGGAGGGAGAGGGGACCTTGCTTCTCCTGTGGGACAGGGACAGAGGGGTATCCCAGTGCTGGCAGGGCGTGCAGGAGGAGCCGTGGCCTCAGAGGACCTGGCAGAATGGGGGGAGGGAGAAGGGATGTGCTTCCAGGTGCTCATTTCACCCCGACTGGGGGTTTTATGGTGTTTTATGACGGAACCAACCACGGCTGTGCCCTCTGCCGGGGCTGTGCTCTGGGTGAGCACCTCTGCTGCGGGGAGCTGTAAACCCGATGTGCCTCGGCTTTGGGCAGGGCACAAAGGGAGGAGACCCTGGGAACACGGCAGGGCTCGGCCACATCCAGAGGTGCGAGCAGCAGCAGGGAGAGGAGCAGGACAGCCCAGGAGAGGGCTCTGGGGCCAGGCTCCCTCTTCCATCCTTGCTGGACATCAACGGACGGACGCCAGGCAGAGCCCGGCCAAGCCCACATGCCGTGGAGAGAGCTGGCCCTGCAAATTACAGTTTCCCTGCCTGCAAGGGCTCATTACAGTTTATTGAACTAGGGAGGTTTCTCTGCTTCCTATTTTGGGCCAAGGTCCCCTTGTATTTATTTACAATCAGTAGAGCAGCTGGTAGCCACTGGAGCTGAAGAAAATTGCTGTGAAAAGCAGGAAATTGGCTTCTCACATTACTAGGGGGGCTGAGCCTGGGGCCTGTGTCTGCCCTGAGGGACCAGCCCTGCACTCTGCCCCTACCCCCAACCCCATGGCTTGTGCTGGTCCCTGTCACCAGGTTTCAGGTCTCACAGGTGTGCCTGAAGCAACCTCCAGGGCTGGCTTGAGGCAACGTGGCAGCAAATCTGCTTCAGGTGGTCAGTGCTGCATCTCATCCCAGAACATGTGTTAGTAACCACAGTGTTTGCTCATACGTGTGTTTGAAAGGTACCTAAAGGCTTTTAGCAGTGCAGTTATCCTCAGGGATTCACTTTGGGAGGCTGAAGGAGTGGGGAAAGCCTCCGCAGAGGCCTGTGAGATGCACAGCCCCATGTTCTGTGTGGTTCTGGGCTCTCCTGTGCCACCAGCTGCCCACACCCATCCAGGCATTGCTGCTCCTGAAGTCATCAGTTTCCAGGCTGGGAGATGAGAAAGCTGCTGTGTGCTGGTGTGGCAGCCCCCAAAAACACCTGCAGGCCCTCCAGCGTAGGGAATGGATCACTTGTCTGGCCTCTCTGTGCCGGGGGTGCTGAGCCCTCCAGCAAAGCCTGGCTCTGAAAGCTCAGCATGGCTCTGGCTGTCCCCAGACAAAGCCAGTCCCTCAGAAGAGGAAAAGCTGGTGAGTGCCCGTGCATCCTCTCTGCCTGGCGCCGTGTAACCACCATGGCAGTGTCTGTAAGCGGTCTAACATATTAAAGTTCAGGCAGCAAGGGAAAGGATGACCTTTTGCATTTTGCCCAGAGCAGGCAAGGGGAATGTAATTATAATTTCATGTAATTCATCTCCTGACACTGTGTAACAGCTGAACTTCACTTGGTCAAGGCAGAGATGGAGGGAAGAAGGACAGGAGGGAGGGAGCACCCCAGCACCCAGCTGGGACAGCCTCCCCTGGGCAGAGCCACCCAGTCCTGCACGGCTCAGCTGCCACCACGAGAGTCCCCAGCCTGGCCTGGGGGCAGATGGAGCCTCTCCTCCTCGCAGGAGGCTGCCAGGGCCATTAGCTCAAAGCTGCTGTGATCACAGGCCAGCAGCTAAAACAACTTCCCAGCCCACGGGAACATCTGCTGTGGCTGGGGCCACGTGCTCTGCCAGCCTCAGCCTTCCCTTCCCTTCCCTTCCCTTCCCTTCCCTTCCCTTCCCATAGTGTTTTTTGGGTTGTGCTTTTGGGATCACACCATACCCAAAACCTCTCTCTGGCAGTGGGGGCCGGTGAGGGGTTGTGCCCCTCCAAATCCCAGAGGTGAGGATGGAGCAAACCACAAAACCCACCCCTGCCTGCTTTTACCCCTAAAGCTTTTCTCCTGTCTGAACGTGCTGTACCTGAAGCCCACACAGTGCCAGCCTCCTGTTAATTAGTTCCTGGTTAATTTGCTCTGCTGTCCCTGGGCTGGAGCGCTTCCCTGAGGTCCATAGGGAATGGAGGATGGACCAGCACACTCCCAGCCCCTCTGGGTGGGCACCAAAGCACTCTGTGCCCACAGTGCGTGGTCAGGACTGGCAGGTGGTGTCTGCAGGGTGCTCTATTAGCGGAGCAGGCACCGTGTTTGCAGAAACAACATTACACCTATTTAAAAGCTGGTGCCACTTGAAATCTATTTCTCATCCCTAACTGATTAAATTCTGCTAGCTGGAGATTTTATCCCAGAGAAATCCTCCAGGAAGCTCTAATAGCAGAGTCAATCTTTATAACATCGGGAGCAATAAAACAAGAGCCCTCGTTTTGCTGGAGGTTTTATCTGCGGGTGCGTGGCTCCCTGTGCCTACCAGCCCCATTATCATCCCTGCACCCAATAGGAGTCATTAAATATTTATTTAAGAGGTTTTCATTCCTGAATGGTGAAATAGAAACCAGCAATCATTAAATGGGTTTGTTAAGATAAACAGTTTGGAGGAGAGAGCACAGTGCTGCATAGCCCAGGGGACTGGGCAGTGAGATGCGGGGGCTGGGGCTGGATGCTGTTTGCTTCTCTGCTGCTCCAGGGGAGATCCCAAGGCAGCATTGGATAAATTAGCCATGGGGTTTAATTACTGGGTGAATGTGGGTGATGCTGAGCCTGAGGGAGCTGTGACATGGGCACCTGGCACTCAGCACTTGCAGTCTCACAGCCATGGTTTGCCAGGGCTGTTTGCCATGGGAGAAAGAAGCAGGGATACTGGATAGGGAGTCAAATTTGTGGCACTCTGGACTCTCAAAGCCCAGAAAAATGCCCCAGCTACCACAATAGAAATCCTTTCATCAGCATCGGGCTGCTTGGGCTGGGCTGCTCTCCACAAAGGCTCCAGCAACGAAAACAATCTCATCAATATCAGCTCCATCTCATATCCCACCTCACCCCGTGTGCCTCCTGCAGGTCTGTCATAATGGTCATCCTGAAGCCCTCAGTAAATGTGTTTTTCTTATTAAAAATGACCCTGACCTCAGCTCGATGAGAGATTTGCCAGCATTTCCCACCCTACGCATGCTCCGGGGCAGGGCACCCCCATTTTGTGAGTTCTCCAGTCCCTGCATTAAAAGGTCTTTCATGGTTTCACTACCACTTTAAAAAAGACCCTTCTGGGCTGCTCCCCCTCCAGCTGTCCCGTACCCACAGCTCTGGCGGGCAGCAGACGGGGTGGGTGAGATGGGCTGTGCCACAGCACTGGGATTTGGCAACTTTGGTGCTGTTGAGGGAACTGGGTTTGCACCGGGGGCCGGGAGGCGGGCAGCCCGTCCTTTCTGCTGAGTTACACCCGTCGTACTGACCCACAGGGAAGCTGGCTGCTGCTGGGGTGGGGACACCAGGAACCAGCCCCAGGCTGCTTGTACACCCCAAGCCCTTTTAAGTGCAAACCAAGAAATTCGTGTTTCCCACCTTGCTGCTGAACTGGTTTGCCTTTCCAAATCTATCCCAACACCTACGGCTTTCATCAGGAATTGTTCTTCATTTGAGCAGGCTAAAGGTGAGAGCACAGCAACTGAAACGTGGCCCTCCCAGCCATGGATGGGTATTATACTTACCCTGGTATTCTGTAGCATTAAAAGGAAAGCGTCTGACGTGTTTTTGAAGCACAGAGTTTCCTGCATGATGGAAGGGAAGGAGTTCTTTCGGTCGATGCAGTTTAATTGTGCCACGAAACACCAAAGAGCCGAGCTGCCGTCCCCGGCCTCCTGCTGCCCCTGGCTCGCTGGGGAGGACGGGGCACAGCGGCCACTTTATCACCCTACAAACTTCTCTGCCCTGCTTGAAATTCTCCAGTTCCTTCCTTGCTGCATTTCAGAAGACAGTTTGCCAGTTACCCTTGATCTGCATCGAAGTGAGAGCCTCAGTGTCCCACAGAGATGATCTGGTTCCCTGCGGGTGTTTGACCCCAGCTGTGGCCGCCACAGCCACGGCAACTTCAGTGGCTGAGTCCCATCCAGGTGGGACTCCCCAGCTCCCTCCCGAGCTGATCCAAGTGTCTCTCTGCTGTAGGAGCCTGGCCCCCTCGTCCCAGCAAAACGTTGTTCCGGCTGGCCTGGCCCATGAAGACCCCAGAGCCCCTTTAGCCTCCAGCAGGACCGGCAGTGCTGGCACGAGGGATGAGCCTGCTGGAGTCGAAGGGCACTTTGAATGCCACAGAGCATTTACATTCAAAAGTCTCAGAAAGGTTTGGGATTTATCTCCATCCTGGGAGGGAGCCTTATTAGTGGCTTTTGGGTACACCGCTCCTGAATAATGAGGACAATCCTGACTCGGGAAGATAAATCCCAATATAATGATGCCATTGTCTTTCCTTATTATAACTCCCCGTCAGCCCCTCATTTAACTGCTGGTTTACCCAAAGATTGTGACTGGCTGGTTTAGCACAGGAAGATAGTACAATGCTTTTTAATTGCCACGCAGTCTAAAATTAGCCCTTTCTTCTTTGGCTAATGAGCCACAGCGCAGCCCTTTGGGGACCACGGTTTGAGCAAGGCCAGCTCCAGATCCTCATCCTCGTGGCTGTGCTGGATCTGCCACTGCTTCTCCATGGCCTGCAGGACATCACCTGATCCTCCAGAGCAGTGGATGCTCTGCTCCAATCCCTCCTTTCCTCCACCTGCCCTCTTTGCACAGGAACAGGAATCTTGGGGAAAGGTTTTCTCAGCTTTGCAAATTCTCCTGCAATTATCACATGAAAGAGAGCGGCTGAGAGAAACAACCTGAGGACAGAAATACTGCCTGGAAATAAATTTGGGAGAATATATTTCTGCTGTGACAGGTATGGGGGATGCCAGAGCTGGACTAAACAGGCAGGAGGCTTGTGGGTCATTATGAGTTCGACTCAGTTACCAGGGGGATGCGAAGGCAGACGGAGACGGATGTATTGTAAGAACGTTTTCTGGAGATGATTTGAGCAATTTCAACTCGCTGCCATGGTTGGGATCGACTTGAAAGTTTCTTAATGAATTTCTTTGTCAGGAGGAAATTGGGCTGTTGAGTAGAGGAATGTGCAGAATGGAAAAGCAGGGCTCTTTCTGTTGAAAATCCACCAGTGAAAAATCCACCTACAGCTCAGATTCCTGAACCTCTTGGTGTAGATGCCCTGGGAGCTGTAGTTTGTCACCTTTGTGCCTGCAGCTCTCCTCAGGCACTCGAGGGAGCAGCAGGGGCATCCCTGCAGGGGAGGGGTGGCATGTGGGGGCAGAAACCTGCCCAGCTCAGAGCAGCAGCGTGGTGGGCGCTGGGTCTGGAAACCGCTGCCCTGCTGGGGTGTGCAGGACACAGCCCAGGCTTCCCTTCACCTGGGCACCCCCAGGCTTTTGTCCCTGGGCTCACAGGCCCGTGGCACGCACAGACCTGGGCAGCAGCATCCTGGGCTGGGGCCTCTTGGCTCGCTGCAGCACTCAGCTCACGGCCGAAAAGCCGCGTGTCCCTGAGGAAATTTTGGAGAGCAATTCCGTGGTATCAATTTTCCAGCAGTTTGCAACCCGAGGTCGGCAGAAGCCTCTGCCCAACAAAGTGTCCCCGTGGGGCTGGCAGGGAGGAGCACACACAGATGCTGGACCAGTATCCAGAAAGGGCCCAAATGCTGGTTTCCTCCGCTCTAATGTGCCGTGATGATTTAATTTTGGGGTTTCCCTAGAGGTCAGTGTCCCAGTGGAGGAAATTCAGAACAATCTTGCAGGGATTCCCACCATTCCCAGGAGTTTGTCTTCAATCCATCAGCGAGGTACAGCCCCAACAGCTGATGGTGGTGCTGAGGCTGTTGCTGTGTTTTGTGCAACCTCCTGGTGTCACAGAGGAAGAAAAGGTCCCTCAGCCATTACCTGGTTCTTGGTGTCCAAAACCTGCAGGCCCTTTGGGAGGGGTTGTGTGGGCTCTGTGTGCTTTGGACTGAGACTGAGGTTGGTTAAAGGAAAATCCCCTGGGATTCCAAGCTGCCTTTTGTATTTAGTGCAGCTTTAGTGCTTTCAAATCACTTCAAAAATTTCATTTTCCTGCTTGTGTCCCCACAATCCAAATGTGGCAGGGTTGGGTGCTCAGCAAGGAGCCACGAGAGGTGCCACGTGCCCGGCACTGGCTGTGCTGTGGAGCTGCTCCTGCGGCAGGTGTTTGTGGCACCTCACTCCTACGAAGTCCCCCAAGTGCTGAAGATGCCAACCCCACGGTGAGTGGTGTGACCCCTGCTCGGGGTAACGGCGCGGGGTGCTGAGGGAGGGTCAGGAGCAGCCACCTCCCTGTGTCCCTGTGTCCTGTGTCCCTGTGTCCCTGTGT
>VZTD01002728.1:230708-257222 GCA_013397725.1 Rhagologus leucostigma
TGTCCCTGTGTCCCTGTGTCCCTGTGTCCCTGTGTCCCTGTGTCCCCCTGTCCTGTGTCCCTGTCCCTCTGTCCTGCAGGTTTTGCAGGAGCTGCCCTGCTGCAGGCACAGGCCCGATGAGGTCACGGTAAGGAGCTGGCAGCTCGGAGAAGTTTGTCCTTAGGATGCAGGAGCAGCCTGGAGGCTCCTCCTGCCTCTTTTCCCCCGGAATGTGACTCTCTATGAATATTGTAATGAATACAGTTATGTCCTGAAAAAAAAAATAACTCATTTATTTATGAGGTTATTTGATTTCCTCTGAAATGCCTCATCTAGCAGCCCCCTCCATTAGAAACCCTCCGAAGCCATGCAAGAAAAATACAAGTCTTATTATTTAAATTAATAAAGCAGCTGCAAAGTTTTGCTGCATTTTAAAATATTACTGTAGAAAATATTCTTCCGTGGATCATTTTCCTGTGGTTTTCTTCCTGAATATTCCTAATTATGGCTATAATTAATTTTAACGAGTCATCCCCCATCAATTCCATCGTAACTTGCAAGTGTCCTGCAGTTGACTTTAAAAAAAAAAATTCAAAGCTTTGCCCTCCTCCGGCTGCCTCTGTAATGAAACCTGGGATTACTTAAGGAATTGGCACTTGGCCCCAGAGATGCAAAATTGCCCGGTCCTCAGTCAGAGCTGCTGCTGTCCAGCCCGTGATGGATGGCATCATTCAGAGCTTTTATAGGCCCAGCGAAAGAGGCCAATCTGTCCGAACTGATAAATCTCAGTCTTCTGTAATATGTCATGGTTCTACCAGACATATGTATGGAGCCAGCGTGAGGCTTCGTTTTCCCGGGAAAACAGCTCCTCCAAGGCCGATGGCCAGCACCAGAGTCCTTGGACAAACTCTGACCTCTGGGGAGGACAGAGGGAAGGTCTGGGGAGGACAGCAGGAAGGTCTGGGTGGAGGATGGAAAAGAGGCTGGGAATGTCTGGATGGAGGTTGGAAAGAAGGATGGGAAGGCCTGGATGGAGGTTAAGAAGGAGGCTGGGAAGGTCTGGATGGAGAAAGGTGGATCAGTGCTTTGGAGTCTCATCTCCATCTCCCACCCCAGCATGCCATCAGACCTCTCTACAAGAAGAGATTCCAGCTGCTTGTGGACACCCAAGAGCGTGGGAGCCTTCAGGAGGCAACTCAGACTGAATTTCATCACGTTGTTCTCGTAAGAGCAAGGAAAAAATTGAGTTACCGAAATAAAGAGAATTTCAGAGCAGGGCTGGCAGGTGGGAGAAAGAGCCAGGCCTCTCTTTAATTCCTGTATGAGTGTATTCCTGGCATCCCTCTCCCTCGATTTCCTTTGTCTTTGCAAATCCATCCAGCGCTGGTGTAGGTGGCCACAGGGTTGGGGTTGTGGCAGCAGAATTTGGGGTGTGTTCACGTCTACTCCCACAGATCCAGGCTTGGATTGCCACTGGTTGGGAAAATGAATTTTTCCTGCTGGGCTGTTGCTGTGATCCTCCTGTGACCCTCGTTTGATCCCCTCCCAGCCGAGCTGGGGCTGAGCCCAGCCCTGGCCGCAGGAGCGGGGCTGGGGCTGCGTCGGAGGAGCCGCGAGGAGCTGCGGGAAGGTGGAGGTGGGAGGCACATGGAAAATGCTGACCTCTCACGGCAGCTGTGCCAACCAGCCCTTTTCCAGCCCCTGGAAAAACACTTCTTGGGGGTCCTAATCTGCAGCGGCTACAGGAGGGGTGATGGGGCTGTCTGGGAGCGCCAGGAGTTTATCAGTGTTTGGAAAGAGCAGCACGGAGAGAAAGAGGGAGAGGATTCACAAACCCTGCACCGTCCCTGGCGTTCAAGGAACTGCCTTGAAAATTGTGAAAATACTGAAATACGATCTGGTTTCATCTCCCGGTGCTGCACTGCCGATTCACAGGCTGTGTTTGCAGAACACCGTGCGCAGCCAAAATGTTCCTGGATGCTTCCGAGTGACGTGCTGCGGTTTCTCTGCACCCCGTGGCATCATCCTGAGGGAACGCTGCTCTCTCCTCTTGGCTGTGCATCTGATACAGGTGCCTCAGGATGCCGACAATCCCTGAAGGACAAATACTTGGGATAACATCAGGAAATCAGAAGTGAAAGGGGGCCCAGAGCCGTAATTTCACTTTAAATGGTTGGTTCCCACCGCCTTTGGTGCCTGCTCAGACGCCCATCCCGGTGGCAGCGTGCCTGGCTCCCGATCCCAGGGAAGAGCGTGCTTCAGCATCCATGCAAGGAAAGCAGGGGGGAGAGCATTAGAAGCATTCAATTGACTGCAAAGCCCATGAGGACATGAAATACTCTCTCTACGTACACAGGGTTTAGTGGTGATAGCACGAATCTGGGAAAAAAACCATTTCCTCTTTAGTGCAGCTTGAAAGGGTGAAATAGAGGCTGACCAGCAGCCACTGCTTTATCCTCCAATTTACTGCTCTCACTCCCAGCCTGGCCCCGAGAGCCCGGCTCCCCTTGTACCATTTTTCTATTAGTGGGTTTTATTTGTGCCCAGAGCTTTGTACCTGCAGAGCCAAACCCGCCTTTGCTCCTGCCCAGGCACTGCTCCAGGCCCCGCTGAGCCTGGAGAGCTGCAGGAGCTGGTGGGGCAGTGCTGGATGGTGGGACCAGGGATTCTGCCAGGGTGTAGTGCCAGGAGCAGGGTGGAGCTGTGGGGGGCTTTACATTGCACGGTCAGACCAGGGATAGCTCAAGGAAAGCAAATGGATCCAGCCGTGCCTCAGTTTCCCTCCCCAGCCTGATTAACCCCCGCAGGAGGCATCACAGGTTGAGGAGGGGTGTGAGAGGCTCAGAGACCCCTTGCTCTGGCCTGGCCACCCAGAAGGGACCCTGCCAGCCCAGGGGACCCTGGGGCACGTGGGGCAATGATGGTTTTCAGACAAGCTCCGTGTCCCAGTAGGCTCTGGTGAGATTTGCTGGAGGTGCCAAACCTGTCTATAACCATTGTTTTCCAGCCTCTGCCTGGCCTGGGGTCTTCTGGGTCTTCCTCTGGCCTCATTCCCAGTCCTCCCAGTCCCCAGAGAATAAACCCAGTTAAAGTTGCCTTGTGCTTGGCTGAAGACGTTTAATCACTGTCTGGATGTGATGGAAATACGAGCTACTCCTGTGCCAGTCAGGACATGCTCCTCTTGCACAGAAGAAGATGAGCAAGGAGCCATCCGAGCATAAAATAGTTGTCAGGCTTCCAGAGGGTCACAAGATATATGGATTATGAAGTAGAGACTCCCACAGATCTCAGATTATCAAACACAAAGGCTGCAGAAGATTGCTCCAATCGCGGGAGTGCTGTCCTGAATTCAGAGCTGGGCTGGAGCAGCAGCCCAGGGGGGCCGGAGTCCACGGGGCTCTGCTCACAAGCTTTGGGTTCACCCCAAATTCAGCCATCCCTGCACAAAACTTCTCGGTCATCAGAATCATCTTGTGCCTGTTTCTGTCTCCAGCTCACAGGAATGGGCAGGTTTTGGGTATGGTTCTGCCCTGGGGAGCAGAGGCCACCCAGAGGTTAGAGCACTTGAAGGACTGGAGGTTGGGATGAAACTGGACGGTTTGGGAACAGAAATGAGCAGGATTGGCAGCGTTAGGTTCAGTGGGACCCATGCTGTGCACGTGGATCAAGTGTCTGTAGAACAGGCAGCCACCAGGGGAAGCCTGGCAGGGTTGGGGAGTCCCTGAGTGCCTGAGATCCAGGGGATGCTTCTGTCGTGTGAGCACCCTGCTCTGCCCCTGAGCCTCTTCCCAAAGCCCCGGAGCTAACGGGGAGCGAGGCCATCGCAGGTGTTGGTGCTCAGAGGTGACAGAGCGAGGCCATCGCAGGTGTTGGTGCTCAGAGGTGAGGGAGCGAGGCCATCGCAGGTGTTGGTGCTCAGAGGTGACAGAGCGAGGCCATCGCAGGTGTTGGTGCTCAGAGGTGACGGAGCGAGGCCATCGCAGGTGTTGGTGCTCAGAGGTGACAGAGTGAGGCCATCGCAGGTGTTGGTGCTCAGAGGTGACGGAGCAAGGCCATCGCAGGTGTTGGTGCTCAGAGGTGACGGAGCGAGGCCATCGCAGGTGTTGGTGCTCAGAGGTGACGGGGTGAGGCCATCGCAGGTGTTGGTGCTCAGAGGGGACGAGGCTCCTTGGGGCTTATCCATGCCCTCGGCTCTCAGCTGCACTGTGCAGTGGCCTCTCATGGGCGACCACTGCCCCATCCCCCCTTTCCTACGGCCTTTTCCAGGTTATAGGAGATGCAGCTGAGGTCACTCCCTGTTTCTGCGTCTCGGTGCCCACGTGCAGCGCTGGTGGCCGGGAGCGTGGCCCTGGCCAGGCAAGCCATGGCTCACTGAACCACTTTCCCCAGGACGAGCCACTGACGCAGGCAATGGCCGTGAGATGCCACGGCTGCAAGAGCAGGGCATGGGCTTGGTGACCCAGGAGGTCCTTCCAGCCCCAGGTCACATCCTGAGGTCACCCTCAGGCACTGCCCGTTCCAGATTTAAGGGGAACAAGGAGCCAACAGAGAGCTGCAAGTACATCTCCCTCTCCGTGATTCTGCTCTGCCCGTGCCCCTCTCTTTATCCTTCCAGCCCCCCTAACACTGAGGAGTTTCCCTGGTACATCCTGACCGGTCTCGAGCACGACTGTTCATTAAACCCAGCCCCAGTGGGGAGCGCAGCCGTGCACCACCCTCCAGCTCGGTGCACGGCTGCTCATTCTGCCTTTCACCACCGCCCACCAGTTATTCTTCCCCAAAGCCCAGGCTCAGCCCAATTTGAATTAATTGCAAGAGTCAGACGTCAGCTGCTTTTATGTAATGCTCCCATGTAATTCCATCTCCTCGTTTCCGCTCCCCCACTAATTTATTCACTCCAGGTTTCTTTAAGTCAGCCCAGCTTTTTTTTTCCTTTTTTTTCTTTTTCTTTCCATTCCACAAAGTCTCTTTCTAAATCGTGTTCCTAATCCAAGGACTTGGCATTCCCTAGGAAGCCAGGGCGAGCAGGAGCAAGCCCCAGGGGACTGGAACAGCAGGGCAAGCGCCTTCTCATGGGTTTTGCTGTTCTGAGGCTGCCCATGATTCCTTCCTTCCCTAATTACTTCTATTTCAGTGTTTTCTTCTACTGCTTCAGCAAAGAGACAGGCTAGACTTTTGAAACTTGAAGCATTAACACATATATATTATTTTTATTCTTTCCACAGATGGATTGCGAAGATGTGAAGTACAGTTATTGTTCTCCGATACAATAAGATGAAGAATTACCCTATGCACTTATTGATCTCCAGTAGGTCCAATACTTAGCAAAACATCCCTGCTGGAGGAGAGGGACTTGCCCGCCGTGTCCTCTCCCCAGCTGTGCCCAGAGGTGCTGGAACGTGCCAGGAGTGCAGGGCTGGAGCCCACGGATGCAGCATCCATGGCAGAGCTCACTGGCCCCACCAATGAGCCACCTGAGGACCCACGTCTCTCTCAGCACTCCTTCTCACAGAAATGACTCTCCATTTAGCTCTTGTGTTGACAGGGCTCAAATTAAGAGGCAATTGAGGCGGCTCTCAGAGCGAGAGATGCACACGAGTCCTTTTGAGCAGGCAGCGGGGCTTGTAGAGAACCCAGCACCCCCAATTCCTGCAGAACTCAGGGGATAATTACCTCGGGCTTCATCTCCACATCAGAGTTAACCCCATCTCGTGCTCACAGCTTAATCCACCCCCACGTGCCAGCAAACATCCCGAACAGAGTTAGGCAGGGACATTCATCATCACGCTGGAAGAGTCTCAGAGGGGGCTTGGCAATACCTGGGCCCTTCGAGAAGAGCTATGGAGGCATTAGGACTGAAAAATCATCTTATTTGCTTATTGATTTCCAATAAAATCTAATAATTAGAAAAATAGCCCTGCCGACTTGTGTGTGCCGTGCGTGCAAAGGAAGGAGGCAAAATCCCTCGGGGGGGGGACGGTGCTTCCATACCAGCCCTGCAATCCTTCTGGGCTGACAGACATGCGTCCCTGCAGCTGGCGGTAGCCTGTGTCCCGAGGGAGAGAGCAGAGAGCATCAGTGCCAGGAGCCTGGGACATCCCTGGGGCCAGGGAAGGGCTCCTGTGAGGTGGGGACTGTCACAGACAGGAGCCAGCGCTGTGCTGTGGGTATGGGGCACCTGAGTGCCAGCGGGGACATTGCAAACCCGTGTGTGACCTCGTCCCTGCCAGCACCACCCACAGCTCACCTTTGCACCGGTGGGGAGAGGCTGCCATGGAAAATCTGGTGCTGCGTCTCAGAGCGTGTAGGGCCAGGCTGGTCCTGCAGTGACAGGAGCGTCCCCTCAGCCAGCGCCAGCACAGGGCCATGGTGATGCTGCTGAGGATCAGCCGTGCCTCCTGTGCAGATAAACAAAGTATTTTTCTCTCTGCAGGTTCCTAATATAGTGCCTTCTACCCTCTGTAAACAGCATGCTGGAACAGTGGTTTGTCAAAAGCAGGTCTGGGGAATTATCTGAATTCAGCCCGTGTGATGAAAGGCTCTGAGCTGAGGGCCCCATCCTGCACGGGAGGCGGAGAGCTGGGGGATAACAGCAGCACTGAAGTCAGAACACATTTGCTGCCCTTTCCTGTTGTTCTGCTGCCCAGACTCCGAGCAAAACACCCCCGAGGCGCCGACGTTCCAGTGCCAGGCACAGTGAGGGCTGTTACCCACAGCTTTGCAGGGGACTGACAAAGTGATGGGGAGGCTTTTGCAAGTCAGCGTTTGATGTTTCCATGTTTTACCTTTGGTTCACGGAACTTTGGAACATTCCCATGCCAAACACCTGATTGTTTGCTTTCTTCTGCTTCCCAACCTCCCCAGTGCCTCCTCACAGCTGCTCTGTTGCGCTTCCTCTGTTGATGCATTTGCTCCTCTTCATCTAAGCAAGAGAAAGAAGCAGTGATCACTGGAGTGCATTGCCTTTGCCAGGGATTTTGGGAATCTCCCGGAGCTGGCACCCCAGCACAGGGCTCGGCGGGGCAAGGCTCCACCACTGCAGTGGTGGTGTGCACCACCCTCGGCCTCCAGAAACCCCCTGCCCTGTCTAATTAGACAAAGAGAAGCACCACAGGGAGATAACAGACAGAGGGGTTCCCAGTCCATGGCCATTCCCGTGGTGGTTTCACACGGCAGGACAAGCCCACATCTCACTCAGCACGTGTCACACTCAGCCCCAGCCACCTGTCCCGGCCTCCCGAGGCTCTCCTGTGTCCTTGTTATTCATCAGAGGAGTAATAACCAGGGAAAGAACTGGGAAGAGGCTCTACCCAGTGGCCAGGCATGGTCTAGGGCAGGAGCAGAGTTGCTGTAGAGAGACAGGCTCTGCGCACCGGGGGAGGGAGGTTCGCTCTCACGTGGGGCTGGAACCATAACTCCATCCTGCCAAGGCTGCCCCATTAGCATTCTGCACCAGCCTGGCTTTCATAAGCTGGTCTGACTCCATAAGATAAAAAAGTAATAACACTGCCCTCTATTATTTATTAGCTGCCTTTATGTCTCCCGGCAAAAGTCCTTCCTCCTCCCCAGCTTCCGTGCCAAGACGCGATGCTGCCGTTCCACAGGCCCAGCACCCGGGGCTTCTCCAGGCCCCAGGAAATCCATCTCCTGGCTCAGGAGTTGTATTCCAGAGATGACAGGCACTCGTTCAGCTCCTGCCCTGCCTTCCTGGATGCCCAGGGTGGCCTCATACTCCTGGGACAATTCCCTGCACCTGGCAGGGGAAAACATGGCAATGAGGGTCTGCCTGGGCAGGGTCCCCACAAGGGCACTTGCCTTTTGCCCCCATTTCAGGGCTATCAAGTTGTTGAATTTTAAATTATTTTGCCTCCAAACTCTAAAATTTCCACTTCAAACCAAGCATGTATTCATTGTTCAAGCTGGGCTGCAGGGGTGTCTCAAATGAAGCTCTGTTCTTTGGGGTCCTGTGGATGTTTTTTGGGTAGATAGGGGTCCCTGGTGTCATGGCCAAGCTTTTTTGGGGTGTTTGCTCCACCTTGGAGCTGTGCAGCGTCTCCCTCTCTGCGCTCTGCCCGGGTGAGGGACTCGAGCACCGCTGTCCCTGCTCGCCCATGACTGTGTTGACTGTATCGACTGAATTAATTACAGCTGAGCTTCAATATTGAAATTACTCAGACCTCTGGACAGCCAAGCTGAATCAATTAGTTTATTAGTGAGAGCCAAAGCCAGCTGAGCAGTGGAGGGACGCTGCACCCTGAGAGAGGAGGCAGAGCAGCTGCCCTTCCTCGGAGATCGGCCCATGCTGCACGTTTAAAGCAATCCTTGTGGGTTGCCCTACACCAGATCTTTGTTTCAGCCCTGATTGCCCAGACCTGGCGAGTACATGATTTAATCTGCTGTCTGCCAAGGCTGGGCTGGCTCCTTGGACAGCTCTGCAGGAGCACGCAGCATCCCCACGTTCGGCAGGGGATGGGAAACGTGCTGGGGGGGACAGGAAACTCAGAGTCTTGGTGGCTGTGACTCACATGTATGATATTTCTAAGCCCTAAATATAGACGTGGATAACAGCAATAAACATTTATCAGCAGCTAATACAAAGATGCGGGACTGGGGTTAAAGTATGGGTATGTGCTGTTGGCACGCTCCGTCAAACACCCCGGGGTTTCCGTCAGGGGGTGACTCTCTCCAACATGCACAGTTCATCTTGCTCACTGCAGCATGCCCTGGCCGTGACACTGCGAATTAAGTGACTCTTTCCAACCCTCTCCAGCTCCAGGTGTGTCTCTGCCAGGAGGTTTCAGGTGGGATCTTGGCTCTGCCTGGTGCACAGCCCATTCCAGCTTTAAATTCCTTCACCTTTCACTGTCACTGCTCTCACCACAGGAACAGCGGCACTGTTGCACATCCAAGAGTCCAGCTGGAGATTTCCTGGATTTTTCTGGAGAAGCACCTGGAGGGCTGGCTCTGCTGGGGCGTAGCTGGCTCCTCACAGGTGGCAGGGGGTGGCATTGCCATAGCAATTGTCACCTGGGAAACGGAGAGGTGCAGACATGCCAGAGCAGTGGTGTTGTCTCTCTTTTCCTGTGTAGGTTGGCTCAGTTTGGCATCCAGCCCTGGTGAGGAAACCCAGAGCAGAGCCCAAAAGTAGCCCCTTCTCCATGCCCCATCCTTGGCACAAGCCACCCCACAGCAGAGGCCCACCATGGCCCACCAGGTGTCTCCTGTGGGTGTACAAGAGGCTCAGGACCAAATGGAATGGGCTGTGACCAAGGGAATCAATCCCAAAATACAGAAGGCCCCACTGAGATCAGGACTTCAGCTCCTTTCCAAGCTCAGCCTCCTGCTTTGGGCTAAAAAGCTTCTTTCCTCCTCCCGAAACTTCCAGGAGCAGAAACTTCCCAACCTCCTAAGCTGTCAACATGTCTTGCTTAAATAAGATCTTCACAGGGATGCTCTTTGGATCCTTGCAGTTTTATTTATTTAGTTGGTTTAGTTTAAGATTAATCATATATGGGGAAAGTGCCAGAGACATACAAAAGAGGTTCTAAATAATTCTGAGTGATTGAGAGCACCGTGATTAATGGGATCTGCTGATGCCATTCGGGTGGAAGCAGCCTTCCGAAAAATAGATTTATGTTAAATGGAAAAATACAATAATGTCATTCACAACAGGAGAAAACACGCGGCGGCAGAACCTGCCCTGAACGGCCGTCACACACAATTCAGCCTCACAATGAACCAAACTTAACTCCTCTAAGCTCGCTGTGTTCTGATTCTAAATCCATTCATTAGATTTGATTATCTTCAGCTCTCCCCAAGTGTAATATATTCTTTCTTACAGAATTCACCATGCTTCATATCAGGCGTGGTTTAATATTTCATGCAGTTCATTAAGTAACACATTCAGTTCAGCTCACAATGCCTCACTCCTAATCCCATATTCACCCCTGTAAAACCCCCAAGAAACAGAAAAATTGGGGTGGTGGAGAGATGCAGGGTGGAAGTGAGATGGTTCTGTGAATGGAGCCCAGCAATTAAAGCAGCTTTGCCAAAGGAGATGGAGAGAGGACGATCCTGTGTCCCTGCCTGTGGGTGGTGAGGCAGCTGAGGGCAGTGTGGCCCTGGGGCAGCACAGCTTGGAAGAAGGTGTCTGGATTTTCCTTGAGTCTGGTCGTGCTGAGCAGGGTTTTGATTCCTCCCTCCTGCCACACTCCAGACGCGAACCAGAGAGAGCTGCTGCTCGTCCCGTGCTCACCCCACAGATCTGATTAAAGCCATAAATGCTGGAAGCGAGCCGGGAATGGTGAACTGATACCCCAGCTTGCTCTGGGGCTGAGGGCAGTGAAGGCTTTCTCTGGGCTCTGGCTGGGTTTAGCCACCTGATTTTAGTTTGGGGTTTCCAGCTGAAGCTCCCCGAGCGAGCTGTAGCACCACAGGCCCTGCCCGCCTCCATCCCCACACCAGGCCTGCATCCCGCTTCCATCGGCTCAGCTCCTCCTCGGTGCCAGCCCGGAGTGTCCCGCAGGGCACTGCCACCGTGGAGGGGGCACGGGGCACTGGGAGCACAGCAAGATGTCCCCATGTCCTCACAGGATTCCGCACGGTGAGGAGCATCTTCTCCCAAAGGACCTTCCTTGATTTCAGGGCAGGCCTCTGGCAGGAGGAGGCCGAGGGGAGATAATTCACTCCACACACAAAAAACTAGTTTTGGTAGGAAGTCAGACAGAGCCAGCAGTGGGTGGGAATTTCTTCCCTGCTCCAGAATATGGTCAAATTCTGCAAATTTCTCCAAGGAGGGTGAATCAAGTCCCTGCATCTGCAAGGACGCTCTGTCTGATGGGCCAAGGCCTCTATGCAGAGGAGTCTATTATTTCTTCATGTGATGAAAATTAATAATTTATACAGGGACAAAGTGACTTGTTAGCTTTGATTCCTCCTCGGCAGCCACGGGGATTCCAGAAGGGATCCGAGGAAGGAATAATGGGAATGGACGAAGATGCCATGTGAAGGGCAGAGGGAGCAGCCCTTGTCCCGCTGCCCCAAGAGCACATGGGCTCCGTGCTGGGACCAGACAGTGGCCCCAGCAATAACTATCCCTGGCTCCTCCGTGCACACCAAATGGACATGTGTGTTATACCCAACCCTCCAGAGCTGAGTGTCACCAGTGTCCACAGGACTCTTCTGTCCTTGTCAGAGGGACCCCGGTAGTGCCTGAGCTTAGGAAGGAGGACCTCAGGGATGCATTATTCAAAGGCCAGGGAACAGCAGCGTGCCAGGCTGGACCTGTCCATGCCATTGATCAGGGGGGTGTTCTGGGGCACGGCTCTCACTCCTGCATCTCTGTTTTTCTCTCCAACACCTGCTTTCTCTACCTGTGCACAACAGTCAAGGCAAGGAGAGTCTCGTTCCTTGTGTCGCACCCAGCAGAAGGGGGGACTCCTTGGAAGCCTCCGGTTGCCACTCCCTGGCAATCCCAGTCCTTCCCGAGGGCAGCACCAACCTGCCAGCAGCACATAAGCCCAATCCTGCAAAAATGCTGCTTTCAGCTGTCCCCTCATACACATGTTCATGCCCAGTACCTGTTTCTCCCTTGGCAAAGGGAACCTGTGTTCACTGACAATTCAGTGTGCTGGCACCAGCAGTGGGGATGCAGGTGGTGCTCTGGGGCCGTGACACCTGGCTGGGGACAAGGCCCCAGGTGTGGCCTCAAGGGGGATTTGTCCTCCTTGGTGCTGCTTTGCACAAGTATTCCTTTGGCACAATTGTTCCCTTGCTCTCATCCTTCTCTCTTTCCCCCCCTCTCCTTTCAGCCCCCTGCTGCCCGATCCCAAATGCCAGGAGCTGTTTGGTGTTGGGTCTCATCACCCCCCTCTAGAAAGATGAAAATTCCCCCAATGTGTGGTGTACCCAAGAGTTAGGGCTGGGATTTGGACTTGAGCATTTTAAATGGGGGTGGATGGCTTTAGCCCCAAACTCTCCTGGGTTTTTTTCCCTTCCAGTGCAACATTCCTGCCTCCATCACTGGGCTGGATTTCTGCCTTTTTTCCTTTTCCTCCTCCCACCAGATTTGCTTGCACAGAAGAATTACAAGAACAGAAGGTGAAGCTAGATCTTTCTCCCCTTTTTTTTAAATTTTATTTTGGCATCCATTGCCTGCTTTTTGCCAAACTGCTCCAATTCCTCTTCCCCAGTGCCCACGCTGCCTGCCCAGCACGGGGGACAAGCAGCATCAACGGTGCCACGCATGGTGGCCATGGAGTCCCTGCAAGAGGAGGGGGTGGCAGAAACACCAACCCAAAACCCAGGGGAAGCACCTGTGTGGGTTTGAATCACCCTCTGACGAGGAGCTGCTGCACCAGGAGCTGAGCTGAGGTCGCTGTGTCTCCCAGTGAGTGGGAAAGGCTTGTCACCATGGGTGGAAGCCTTGGAGCTCCCCACCTGCAGCCTCATTGCCTCTCCTAAATGCGGTCAGCCTGTTTAATCATCCTTCCCACCTTTCTTCGAAGCCTTCCCAGCTTTACTACATCCCTTTCCACCTGTGCAGTGCTCAGCGTGTGGGTGCACGGGGAATTTATCCAGTGGCAGCGTGATTGGGGCTGTTTTGCTCTGTTCTTCCCTGAGTAATCCCTAACATTCGAGATGCGTATTTTCTTTTATCTCTGCTGAGCAATGAGCTGATGTTTTTGGAGAACTATCTATTGTAACCCTGAGATCTTGTTCCTGAGAGTTAATAGTCAGCTCAGAGCCCATCATTTTATTTCTGAAGTTGGGAATGGCTTCTCCCACGTGCGCCACTATTTATCCGCACCGCATTTCTCCTGTCATTTTCTTGGCCAGTTGCTCACTTCAAGGTCCTCCTGCAATTCCTCATGGTCACTCCTTGTCCTTAATATCCTAAATAATTTGGAAGCATTAACAAAAAGCTTTCATTTCACTCTCCACTCCCTTCCTCCCCCCAGGGAGCCTCCATATAGTGTCTGGGGGAAATTTTGGGGCAACTCGTGGACCCACAGAAAAACTGTGACCCATGGAAAGGGATGGGACAGAAGAACCTGTGTGGCTGCCCGTGGTCCTGACGGGCATCAGCATCTGGGAGCACTGGGGACAGGCTCCAGGCAGCCCAAGCAACAGATATCTGCAGGGACAACTTGTTTTGATACATTACCCCCAAGATTCGTCAGTAAATGGGATTGAAGAGCCTTTAATGACCATAAAGAAAAATTCCAGTGGAGGGATGGCCATGGCTTTCCTGCACGAGCAGATGCTCGTCAGAATTGGTACTCTCCGGGGAATTGTTCCAGAAGGTGGATGGAATAAAGTGATTCACAGTATTAAAAAAATAAAATAAAAAGAGAGACATCAGAGCTCCTGGAAGCTGTTCAGTTGGCACCGGGAAGGCTGCGAATAACAGACGCCCAAGGGAACCAATATTTGAAGCCAAAGCAATTTGGGTAACAGGACAGGCTTGGGGGGAAAAAACCCACAGTGCCAGATTTTGGATCCTGCTGCACTTCGATGCTAAAAAAGAATCCACACATGTTGTGAATGTACAGCCCAGGAACACATCTTGTAGGCATATTCCTAATGTGGCACGTGGTGTGCTCGTTCCTATTACTGATAATAGCTAGCTGCAGCTTCTCCTCCTGCTCTTCCCTGCTCAGCCACAGGAAACATGGGATCCAGATGCTGTTAAACAGCTTTGGAAATTTCCAGGTGAACATATTGGCTGTTTTGAGAGTCTGCCTTGAACTCGCAAGGTTTACAGTGCAGAGCAGCTGTGTCCAGGGTGGGATGGATCCATTTGTTTCCATCGCTAGCACCTAAAAAGGAGGGCTGGAGAGGCCCGTTGCATCCAATAGCTCTGGCATTGGCTTTATTCAATCAGTGAGGCCGTGTAGCAAGAATGGCAGGATTCAATCTGACCAGTAGTACTTCTCTTAAAAATGTCAGATGATGCCTCGAGCCCCCACAGAGCTCAGATGGGTGTTTTCCTTCTGCAAACCAGAATCAAACCTCTTGATCCCCCTTTATCTCACTAATAAGCCCAGGGGAATCCCTGGGAAGCTGGTGATAAATGAACTTTCCTCTGGGAGGAGAGGAAGAAATGGCCTGCAGAGCAACCCAGGCGAAAAATGGGGAAGTTCTGTGCCTCTGAGCAGCCCTTGGTGCTGCATCTGCTGGGGGCACAGCGGGACAAAATGACTGACACCTGCCAGGGTCCCGTCACACTTCATCACAGAACGGGCTGGGATGCAAGGGACCCTAAGGACCATCCCACCCCTGCCATGGGCAGGGACACCTTCCACTGTCCCAGGCTGCTCCAAGCCCCGTCCAGCCGGGCCTTGGGCACTGCCAGGGATCCGGGGGCAGCCACAGCTGCTCTGGGCCCCCTGTGCCAGGGCCTCCCCCCCCCCACAAGGAACAATTCCTTCCCAATATCCCATCCATTCCTGCCCTCTGGCAGTGGGAAGCCATTCCCTGTGTCCTGTCCCTCCATGCCTTGTCCCCAGTCCCTCTCCAGCTCTCCTGGAGCCCCTTTAGGCCCTGGAAGGGGCTTTAAGGTTTGCCTGGAGCCTTCTCTTGTCCAGGTGAACACCCCCAGCTCTCCCAGCCTGGCTCCAGAGGGGCTCCAGCCCTGGGAGCAGCTCCGTGGCCTCCTCTGGACTCTCTCCAGCAGCTCCACGTCCTTCTGATGCTGGACCCAGGGCTGGAGGCAGCTCTGCAGGAGGGTCTCACCTGAGTGGAGCAGAAGGGGTCTGCTGTGATTTATGACAGTGTTGGTCTCATCTGAGTGTAACATTTTCTTTGTGGCTGGTAATATCCACAGTGACCTTTCCACAGCTGACATCGATTCTACCTGAAACTTCCAAAAACTTATTTTATTAAAGATATTGGGGAAGTTTACCAGGCTGGTAAAACAACTCCATCCATGTCTGCAATTGATGTCCTGGCCCTGGGAGACCCGGGATGTCTCTGCCTGGAGTGCAGATGATCAGTCACCTGAGAGCTGCTGTAGCACCATTCCCCAGGGAGATCTGGCACTGATGTGCTGTTCATCCACACCCAGGTCTCCTGCAAACCGATCCCTGGGGGTTCCCAGTGTCCTTGCTGGGGCCGTGTCCTGGGGTTGTGGATACAGGTGGTTCTCATAGCACGTGTGGTGTTTCTCCTAGAGCTTCCACACACAAACATTTCCCTTTTTTCCGAATCCACGGCAGTGTCCACCCGGGTCCTCTGCAGCACCACAGACCCTGGGCTCTGCCAGTCAGCCTTCAAGGGCAACAACAAATCCCTTTCGTCGTGGAGCCCAGAGCCGTGCTGGGTGATTTGCAGATTAAACCCAACGAGTTTGGCGGTTCTGGTCTGCCAGAGGTGATGGATGAGCCGTTGGCCAGTTGGGCGGTGAGGCCACCCCAAAAGCCCCTTGGCTGGCCATGGCAAGGTTTCGTAGGTGGGAATGATGATTTTGTGTAGGGACTGGAGGAAGATGGAGCAGAGCAACAGGGACAGAGCAGCTGCAAGCTGAGTGTCCGTGATGGATGGCAGAACCGCCATCAGATTTCAGATTCTGCCCTAAATCTCCAGCTCCTCCATTTTTCAGCACCCTGTGGAGGAACTCCCCCATCAGATGCCACCCGGGCCACCGATCCTCCACCAGCCTTGGCCAGATGGGGCCAGACACCGCCGTTCCACAGCCAGCTCCTCGCAACACCGTGGGAGGGCACCTGGGCACTCGGCTCATCCGGGAGGGAGGAGAGGACGGGGCTGGAGCGGGCGGCAGCGGGGGCCGGGAGCGTGGCTCAGCCCCGTCCCCTGACTCACAGCGGGTCCCCGCGGTGCCGCGGGCTCGGCGTGACAGCTCGGCTGCCTGCGGTCGTCTATGGCAACTGAGCCACCTTGGAAGGCTGCACTGCCTGTGTGGGCTTGAAATTGTGGTTGTTTTTGTTCCCTCTTGGAAAAAAAAAAGAAAAAAAAAGACAATCTGATTTGTATGTAACTCCGAATAAATTCCTTGTTAACCTTTACAGCCATCTGGAGGGAGTCACTCCTCGCTGCAGGGCCGTGGGAGGGAGCGATGCCTCTGCGCTGGCAGGTTTTGCAGGGGTTGGCAGGGAGGGAGCCGGGAGCCCCGGAGCCCCCAGCGGAGCCAGCAGGTGCAGGGCGCTGCGCTTTGGGGCGGCCGGGTTTGTCAGGGGCCGCGGCGTGGGCTGGGCTGCCCCTTCCTCTCCCCGTGTGGGGCACAGGGGAGCGCGAACAGCCCCTCGCTGCTTGTCTTGGTGTGAGCACAGAGGGGAACCCCCGTGCTGGGAGAGGGGTGTCCCCAGGCTGACACCATGCTGGGGGCCCCGTTCATGTGTGGGTCACGCTGCCCCGTGTGCCCCCAGCCCTGATGAAGACCCGAGCTCTGGGGTTTGCCGCCGAGGGTTGAGGGTTCAGCTCTGCTCCAGGTGCTGAGTCTCCCACGTCATGGGGGAAGAGCTGGATCAGACCTGGAGGTCCATCCAACCCACCCACACCCACGGAGCACGATCCAGCCGAAGGCTTCTCTCTCCCAGAGCTCTGCCTTGGAGCAGTCCCTGGGAAATCTGCTCTGAACCTGCAGGGCATTTGTTCTCCTCCAAATGTTTCCTGTGGGGTCTCCTCTCAACTGGCACTGGGCCTGGCAGTCCTCACCTGTGTCTGGCAACCCTTACCTGTGTCTGACAATCCTCACCTGTGTCTGACAATCCTCACCTGTGTCTGAGAGTCTTTAGCTGTGTCTGACACTCCTCACCTGTGTCTGAGAGTCTTTAGCTGTGTCTGACAGTCCTCTCCTGTGTCTGACAGTCCTCTCCTGTGTCTGGCAGTCCTTACCTGTGTCTGACACTCCTCTCCTGTGTCTGACAGTCCTCACCTGTGTCTGGCAGTCACTACCTCTATCTGAGAGTCACTACCTGTGTCTGGCAACCCTTGCCTGGGTCTGACAGTCCTTACTTGCACCTCATGCAGCCCTGCCTGGCCCCCTGGCAGTGCTGGTTGGCAGGAGGGACGAGCAGAGGGGACAGGGGACACTGCTGCCCCTCTGGCAGCCCCCTGACAGCCTGGACAATGGGATCAATTGCAGTTTCCACAGATGAGAAAGAGAAGGGGCAGCACCAGCCAGATAAACACAACGCAACTTCATTTTCTTTCTTTCTCTGCTCCTTTTAAAATTTATAAATATTTTGAAAACTTTCCAAAGGGAGGGAAAAAACACCAAGTTGCACATGAGTGACTCAATGCAGTATCACTGTGTTCATTAAGAAAGAGGGAAATCAAGTCATTACTGGGCTGAATAAAGAAGAATCTTTTGGTTGACTAAGAGAGGGGAATGCACTTGCAACGGGTGGGATGTAACAGGAGCATGGCTGCTTTCCAGCCCCCCTGAGCTCTATCTGAAGGTCTTAATTATAAGCAGCTCAAAAAAAAAAAAAAAGCCGACGAGAAAAGAAATTTACAACACAAAAGAAATAAATTGGATCTCAGATGCCTCTATACATATTTAATCATTGGGATGCTGATGAAGAGGAATCTTTAATATGAGCTGCCACGATCCAGCTCTGCTCGCCGAGGGCTCTGGGGGAGGCACCGTGCCCGGCCGCCGCCTGGTTTGGCCGGTGCAGGGGATGCCACCGAGGTGCACGGCTGCAAACTGGCAGCCAGAGAGGAGAAAAACCCGACCTTTGGGTCTGGGAGCTTGGCTGGAACAACGGTGGGATCAGGGACGTCCTTGGAGAGCTCTCCAAGCTCGATGGCTCGGCCCTCAGATGCCGAAGGTCAGCAAGGCACTCGCTGAGTCCAAGAGCATCTAAAGCCAGGCTGGGCACGGAAAATCCTGGCTCAGCCTCTGCCACTGTGGAGCACGAGGGATGAATGCAGCCCTCTCTCATTATTTTTAAGCCAATTTTCTCTCATTTTTAAGCCAGTCTCACTAAGCCCTCTCTAAACTCATTTAATTCGTTTCGCCGTCTTAGCTCTGATAACCGCAAAGATTATTTGCCTTCACCCCATGGCAGATTCCGACTCTGCTGAACCTTCTTCCCCTTTATTGATCTCCCACAACCTCCCGGGAGAACATTTCCACTGCATCTTTTAAGGGCTGGGTTTAGATATTATCTCTCTCCCTGTGTTTGTGTTTGCATGGCGCATCCTCATTAATTAGGATGTCTTGTCGGACACGGTGTAGTCTTCGGGGAGTTCCCCCAGTGATTTGTTTACACATGTCAGGTTAGCAATAAATTGGGGGAAATAATTGACCTTTCCTGTAAGACTTTGCTAATCCTGTTTCTTCTTAACCGTTTCCAGTTTTTAATGTGCAGCGGTGTTTTCCCTAATCAATTGTTCAGACTCTGAGAACATTACGGGAGATGCGCTCAGGAACACGCCGTGGTGATGCAATTTTAATGATTCATTCTCTCTTTCTCATTAATTCACTGCGTTTCATATTTCTTCAAGTGCTGACTTCGGAAGTTTTCAAGACTTTAAGTAGTTTTTCTGTTTGATTTTTTTTTTAACAGTTACAGTGGCCTTCTTGCTATGAGTTGTGTTGCTGCAACAGGCTGTGGGCAGGGTCCACTTGCTGGAATGATGCAGGCGTGGAGCAAGGAGCTCACCCCAGCCTCAGGACCTGGCGTGCCAAAGCAGATTCCAGCTAGAATGCAAGGAGAACAGTCAGCAGAACATTTCTATGAAAAACTGTTACTTTTAAACAAGTTAATTTCCCCCATGAATCAAGCTGCTGTAAAGAGAAATCCCGTGTGGCAATCTAAGTATAATTGTGATATTCTCATTAGAAGTGCTCAGACTGAATCTCTTTCATTTTTAAATTTTTTTTTAAAAGGAATTCAAACTTTTGGAAGTTAAATGACTTGGAAGAGATCCAGCTTTTGATTTAAAGGAAATTGTTCTCTTGTTATTCTGCATTCCAGAAACGATGAAAAACTCTTCAGGTTTTGAAAACAAAACTTGGGCAATTGGAACGTTGTATTTCATGCAAAATAAAAATATGGGGATTTTCCACGTCAGTTATTTCAGGGGAGTGATAACATTCTTGATAAAGCAGCTGCACTAGCACCTAATGCTGCTATTAATATGCAAGTGTGGGTCCTTATTCTGATCCCTGACAGTGAGCAAAACAGCAATGAAGTGTTCTGCAAGGAAATCCTTTCTGCTGCTAATCACCTCATTAGAAATTCAGAGATTGTCTTAAACTGATCAGTTACAGTCAATTCAGAGCAGAAGCAGCGGCGGTAGCCGGAGCCAGGCGGGATGTGCTGCGCTGGGGACAGCTGTGACGGGGGATCAGGCACACGGAGCCCTAATCTGCCTTTCCGGGCTCTTGTGCCGCGTTTAAAGCCCTGTTAGCCCCGTCAGTTTATAAATTACACCTTCATTAGTACAAGCTGTTATCTTGTTTCACACGCAGTTGTCAATTTAAGGCAACATTGCAAATGAGGTGTTATCTGCTGGCTGTAATTGCCGGAGGGATGCTCTGCCTCAGCCCTTCCCGGGTGGGAGACACCGGGATGGGGAAGGTGTGGGGATGACGAGGTGGGATGAATTTTCCTGTCTCACCACTACAATCAGCGCCAGGGATTTGGGGCACTGTGGGTGAAGTTCGTCCAGAAGCAGAAGGACACTTGTGCATCTCAATAATTCAGTTGTTTTAACCCAAGTGCATTCTCCGGGAGAAATATTTGATTTAAAAGTCAAGGCAGTGGAGTGAGGTTCATGAGGTGGAAGGAGACTCTGGATGTTTTGCTTAGAATGAAAAAATCATGTTGATAATTTAGAGAAAAGCCCTCCACACGTTTCAGGCAGTCTCTTGCCAAAGGCACTCCTGTCCCCTTGGGTTTCCAAGCAAGACTTGGGAAGGGGAGTCGGTGGCTGAGCTTTCAGAGCCAGGAGGGGAATCTGATTTTCTTGTTCTCCTTCAGGAATTTTGGGCTCCTAGGATGCAATTTTTGAGTGTTGCTCCCCAGAGCGCAGCGGTGTCAGCCAGCAGGGACCAGGCTGGCGTGTCCTGCGTGCTCCGCGCTCACTCCCCAAAGCCCATCCTCGCCCGGTGTGCCCTGGGCAGCAGCACAGCCCTGGGTGCCTGGCTGCAAACCCCAGCCCGTGCAAAACCAGGCTGAAGGTGGCTGAGCACAGGTGCCCGGGCAGGGGCTCTCACTGGGAACAGACCCTCAGCCATGGCTTTGTTGGGGACTGGGGGAGGGAGATGCTGATCAGCTCAGCTTGCCTTGCTGGGCCTTTAATTTCATATAATTTTATTTTATTTCGGTTTGTTTTATTTTGCTTTCCCTTTTCTTTTTCCCTTCTCCCTGTTCCTGTTTCCCCCTTTTCCCTGCCGTTCTGCTGCCTGCCCCTCCCCACTGGCAGCGCTTTCCGGGCACACAGAGCCAGGCTCTGGCAGCCCCTCCGCGGCGGCTGTGCCCCGTTCCCAAGGACATTCCCTCTCCTGGGAGAGGCCAGCACAGCTCTTCCAGCGGGCCTTGTGGCACCACTGCTGGTTGTCTCCCTCTGTCCCGGGAAAATTTCGGATCTGGGAACGTTCCTTGCTCTTTCAGGGCTGTCACCACATGGGCTGGAGACAGGGCTCTGCCCCAAACCACCGTGGGGAGGGACAGCAGAGACATCACCGGGGCTGTACTCGGAAGGACAGATGGCACCACCGTCACAGAGATTTGTGCTCCTCAGGACAAAAAGCTGAACATGTTCAAAATGAGGCCATTCCAGCTGTCGGGATGACGGAGCGTGCCGGGAGGACAGCAAATCCCTCTCCACTGCTCATGGCTTCGTCATCCCGCTCCCCTTCAGACGGAATGAGACTCCCCCTTGCTGGAAAACAGCCTGGAGAGGATCTCCCGCTCCCTCCCCTGTTAAAAACGGGCTCTCCTTCCCAGCCAGGAGGGTGAGTTTAATTATAAACTGAAAACAGACTCATCTGCTTGGGTGGGTGTGGGTGTTTTTTCCCCAAACTGGTGGGGTTTGGCCACTTTTCCTCCTAATTTTAGGCACAAAGAAATGAAAATGATTAAACTCTGGCAAGGATGAAAGCTACTGCAAACTGTCCCCCACCGAGCTGCTTTCCTGGCAGTGACATCTCTGCTGCTTTGGAGGCACAGAGTAGAAAAATGGTAATGGAACAGCAGTGCCACGTCCCCATCCCTTTCCCTGTGTTAATTCTCACCTTCCTCATGGCATCACAGTGAGCTTCCCACAGGAGCTTCCTGCAGGAGCACAGTGGGAGCAATCCCCCTTCAATCTTGGGTTCATTCAGGGTTATTTTAATAAATTCCTAGTCAATACCTGCTGTTGGATGACACTCTCCCCTCTCCTGCTGGGCTGTGTGTTTGTTGTGCTGTGATTATTTAGGTTTGCGTGAACTTCCCTCGGTACTATGGGGTTTCTTAATGGAGGGGAAAGTCATTCAATTGCACAAAGCTAAGCAAAACTGGAGCTAAGAGGAGCTGGAAATAATATAAAATAACCCCAAACCAACAGGATAAACAACAGATATCTGTGTGTCACCACAACTCAGACAAGCTGCGTGAGGCATCTGACCCTGCAGAAAGCTGCAGGCACAGAAAAAGTTCCTTAAATAACTTTTGACAAAATTATTAAAGCTAAATCAAGTATAATTTAAGTTAAAATATATTGTAGACAAGACCTGAAAACTCCCAAGCCTGAATTCTGGAGGCACCTGAAGGCTGTGGGTGTCGGGGGCACAGCCCGATGTGTGCCAGCTCTGAGTGGGGCTTGGCAGAGACACGGGGGGTTAGACCCCAATGACACAAACAGCAGAGCCACCAGCTTGAAATGAGGATATTTAATGGCAAAATTAAGTTATTCCCAGGGCTGAATCTTCCCCGTGGTCGCATCTGAGGTCTCGGTGTAGCCAGCTGTTTTCACTGCTTGGAAACTCCATATCCTGGAGGATTATTCCTGTGTAAGGACCCCGTGCCTGCCTGCCAGCCCCAGAGGGTTTCCAGGAGTGACGATGAGGAGGATTTTGACTGAGGAAGGCCATTAAGCACTGCAGGTGTGGGAGTGGCTCCATCCACTCCAGGCTTCCCAGCAGGGCTGACTGTGCTGTTCCAGGGTGTCAGACCCTGAGCTCAGCACGGATTTAACCCTCTGACAAATGGAGTCCCTGAATTGAGGCACCTGAGTTTAGAGCCTGTTTTATGAGCCTGACCATATCATAAATCTAAGAGAGCTGAGCTCAGCAGCCTTCCCCAAGTGGTGCCTCCAGAGCAGACACAAGTCCAGCACCGTGCGACGTCTACGAGGCTGCAAAGCAGAACCTGCAGCTGTAAAATCCACGGAGGGCCGGAGGTGGGAGCTGGGCCTGTGCCAGGGACTGTTCACAGACCTGGGAAAAGCGCCTGGAACTTTGCAGCACGGTGGTCAAGTAGGGAGAGAGGATGGCCCAAGTTTATCTCCTCTTATCCCTGAAGGGAAAGTGCCACACAGCTGTCACCTGTGCCACTGGAGACCTGTCCTTCCAGGAGGAGGGACCATTGCCCGGGACCAGACCCTCACTTGATAAACCAATGCCCTCACCCAGCGCAGCAGCATCTCCTGAGCTGCAGCAACACGGTGAGCTGAGGCTTGGCCGAGGAAATGGACAATCCCTTGGGAAGAAATAAACTGGGAAATCCCAGCTTCCCTCCGTGCAGAAGGGGAGGGCACAGCAGGGCTCCTCCCTGGCTCAGTACAGCTGCTTTGTTAAGGAAGAGCAGCTAAAGCTCCCAGAGTATCTACCACGATGCAATGGTATCTATAGTCAAGGTCTAGCAGGCTTCCCTGCCCCTTTCCAATCTGAATTTCCTCATTTACTCTGGGCTGACGTCCCCTGTGCCAGTCACTCACGCTGGAGGAGGACGAGTCCATCACAGTCCTTGGCAGGAGCTGCGACCCCGCAGCAATGAGGGAATTTGAGCCCTTTGCTTTGTGCTGAGCCTGGCTGGGTGAGGCTCCGCTGTCCCCCCGCGTCAGGGCAGGGACCGTAACTGGGCCTTTGGCAGGCAATCACCCTGCATTTCACATCTTTAATAAGCATTTGCCACAGAAACAACCCGTTCGTCTTCCCAAGCTCTCCACGAGGACACATAAAGCTGCAGGAAGCCTGGGCAAGCCCTGGAGCCAAGGGCCCGAGCACCAGCCCTGCACAGAGCGGGGCTGCTTCGCCCGAGGGTCGGAGGATGCAGGCCCGGCTGGCACAGGGAGCGATCAGGGCCGGTCCAGAGGCAAAGCCCAGGGTGAGTTATCAGCTCTTGCCCACCTGAGTGCTGCCAGAGGGATGATTTGGGCAATTGTGCCTTTAAAAACAAGATGATGCTGGGTCTGTTTGTAAGAACAGTCATCAATAACTCTTGGAGCAAGTCCAGAGGAGGCACCAGGATGATTAGAACATCTCCCGTACAAACACAGGCTGAGAAAATTGGGGCTGCTCAGCCTGGAGAAGAGAAGGCTGAGTGGAGACGTCATGGAGACCTCACAACACCTTCCAGAGTCTGAAGGGGCTACAGGGAACCTGGAGAGGGGCTCCAGGAACTGGAGTGACCGGACAAGGAGTAATGGGTTCAAACTTAAAGAAAGTAGATTAGATGCTGGGAAGGAATTGTTCCCTGTGAGGGTGGGCAGGCCCTGGCACAGGGTGCCCAGAGCAGCTGTGGCTGCCCCTGGATCCCTGGCAGTGCCCAAGGCCATGCTGGACACTGGGGCTGGGAGCAGCCTGGGACAGTGGGAGGTGTCCCTGCCCATGGCAGGGGTGGATGAGATGAAATTTAAGGTCCCTCCCAACCCAAACCAAACCATTCTGGGATTCTGTGATTAACAGACTGGTGCTGATGACATCCTAGAAGATGGGAAGATCCCCTGGTTATGCTCTTTTAGGGTCATGGCCTATTGGGTCTTTAGTGCTGAGAGTGTGCAGCGGGTTTATTTCCTGCAGGCCTGATAGGAGCACTCCAAGGGTGTTTGGATCCAGCTGGCAGGGAGCACTGTGATTCCAGAAGGTTCTTGGTTACATCCACCTCGAAGCCAAGGCTCCTTCCAGCTCCTCGCTCTCGGGAGCTTTGCTGCCCTGCAGGAATTCCTGGCTGATGGATGACCCCAGCGCAGGCTCCATGGCACGAGCTGAACTCCAAGCTACCATGACAGGAAGAAATGAGATTTTTCCTTTAATCAGTCATGTGTAACCTTTGAGAGCTGACCTGCCTTTTGGATTGCCTCTGCCCCTCCATCCCCTGGGGTAACAGTGCGTGAAAATTAGGAGCTGAAGACATCAGCAAAGTTGGAGCACGGGAGCAAAGCTGAGCCCTGAATTGTGCAGAGTCACCAGGGACAGCTTTTCTCCCTCTGCATGGTGCTGCCGCTCCTCTCGCGTATCCTCGCAGCAGAAATGGAAACCAGGGCACATTTTGTTGCCCTGCTTCCTCTCTGCACTGCACAGAGCTTTGGTAGAAGTGGCAAATGCCTCTTGTTTTTCTCACGCGAGGCTGGATCTGGGATTGCCCAGAGCACTGCTGTGCAGGGCGTGCTCTCCTCACCCATTCTCCCAGCTCTTCTCTGAACTCACCCCAGCTTCGGGAGCTTGTTCTGTTCTCCCAGGAGAGAACCAGAGAAATGGGATGGAATTCACAGTTCCAAAGAGAAACTAGAGAGGATTCACCCACCTCTGCCCCTACCCTTCTCCTACAGAGCTCCCCTCTGAGCTGCTGAACATCTGCCCACCAGTCCCTGGTGCACCACGAGGTCTCAAAACCAGCCTGGGAAACTGAAAACCAGTGTTACATCCATGCAGGCACTGAGTGAACCAGGGCAGTTTGGGTTAAAGCCTTGTTTCGTTCGCTTGTACCTGGAGAGAGTCGTGGCCGTGCTGAGCGAGGTTGAGAAACGTGGGAAGCACCCGAAGAAGGGATGTGACACAGAGACCCACACTGGGGCGTGTGGTCTAGGAAACAAAAGCCAGGTACAAATAATTTGGGGTACTGTGCCAATTGGCCACGGCTCCCTGGGGAAGGGAAGACGCCTTTTTCCAGTAAAACTCTCAGATGAAGGTGAGCACCGGTGTTCTCAGGAGGAGCTAGGGAGGAGCAACGGCACAGAAAGCCAGGGGACAGCTCTGCACTGGCCAAAATCAGCTGGCAAGGAAGCAGCCAGGATGCGGGCACGCAGACTGGGCAGAGCCCTGGCAAGGACAGCACAGCTCTGGGATACTCGGAGCAGATTCCGGCTGGAGTGCTAATGCTCAGCAAAGCCTCTGTGCTCCTCTTCCCTGCCAGTGGGATTCTGGTGTGGCTTGTCAGCAGATCTTCACTTGCCATGCACCAAGCAACGTGGTCAAACGGGCACAGAACATGGGCGGGGAGCGAGGGCAAGCAGCATCTCAAAGCTTGGGTGCCAGTTTTGTTCGCTTGTAAAATCTCAGTATTTGTTTGCCCCTTTTTGTTGGAATCCAATAACCCTACATCGGCACAAAGGGACCCGAAACCAATTGTTTTTATTGCACAAATCAAGACTGGCGCAGAGCACGCAGAAGGACGCACAGCACCGGGCAGCCCCCAAGACCCCAGGCGCAGTATTTAGGAAGGAGCCTGGGGAAGCTGTGGTGCCATGTGCTGCTGGCACGTATCCCCCCAGGCAGGCTTTTAAACCCTGCTTTTAGAGCTCATCTTGAACAAAGTGCTGCTGTTAGTGCTTTTAGTGAGAGCAGTAAAGATCGTTTTTATCGTTGTTTTATCGCGGAATTTCACAGCGTGTCCCTGTCGTTATTTCGGGGTCCGTCCTCAGATGCAGCAGCCGCAGCACCAGCAGCAGCCGAGGCAAGTCCTGCACAGCGTCGGGGGGAGCTGCAGCCGTGTGCAGCAAGCTCGGCTGGAGCAGGGAAGGATGTTTCCCGTTCCCTCGTTGTGGAAGCCTTGGGAGCGCCGTGGCTGCTTCCAGAGGAGGGCTGAGCTCCTGGAAAGGGCTGCGAGACTTCGGGCAGCGATTTCTGCAGCAGAGGGCCGGGACTGTGGAGGTGGTGGCGATCGGGGCGCTGACAGTGCCACCCCGTCCCGCACTCAGCGGCTCGGCTCCTTCTCCAGAGCGGTCGGGACCCTGCGGGAGCTGCAGGTTTAACATTCCCGAGCACAAATCCTGCCCTACCACCCTGCCAGGGGATGCGCCCGCCGCTCCTCCCACAGCCCTGCCACGCTGCCCATCTGCCGGGGTGGCACCGAGCCCACAGGGGTGCGACGCCAGCGCAGCGCTGGGTGCCAGCGGGACGAGCGGGGGGACAGCCTGTGCCACGCCTGGAGCCAGCAGTGCCAGCCTCGGGCAGCTGGCTCTGCTGCAGGGCGGGCAGCCGGACGGGCTCCGGGCGCTGCCCCCTCGGCTCTGCACCCCCCTAGCACTGCCCCTTGGCACTGACCCCCCTGACCCTGCCCGCTTGGCACTGACCCCCCTAGCACTGTCCGCTTGGCACTGACCCCCCTGACCTTGCCCGCTTGGCACTGACCCCCC
>VZTD01002728.1:262437-285506 GCA_013397725.1 Rhagologus leucostigma
AGCAGTGTCCCTGTGTCCCACAGCAGTGTCTCCATGTCCCGCAGCAGTGTCCCCACGTCCCCGTGCCCTGTAGCAGTGTCTCTGTGTCCCCATGCCCCACAGCAGTGTCCCCATGTCCCACAGCAGCATCCCTGTGTCCCATAGCAGTGTCCCCATGCCCCACAGTAGTGTACTCGTGTCCCACAGCAGTGTCCCCGTGTCCCACAGCAGTGTCCCCGTGTCCTGCAGCAGTGTCCCTGCAGTGGGGTGGGCAGCACACCCGGGCTGCAGCCAGGCTCTGACCACACCTGAGGGACACCTGAAGCAAGACCCTGCTCCCTGCAGAACCCAAACTCAGCCCCCAGCACTGGGTGTGATTTGTCCATCCCGAGCAATGCCCAGCAACCCCGCTGCTGCCCCGAGCCCTGGCAGGGTTTCCTGGGGCTCTCCCCTTGCCCCGAGCCCTGGCAGGGTTTCCTGGGGCTCTCCCCTTGCCCGGAGCCCTGGCAGGGGTTTCCTGGGGCTCTCCCCTTGCCCCGAGCCCTGGCAGGGTTTCCTGGGGCTCTCCCCTTGCCCGGAGCCCTGGCAGGGGTTTCCTGGGGCTCTCCCCTTGCCCTGAGCCCTGGCAGGGTTTCCTGGGGCTCTCCCCTTGCCCGGAGCCCTGGCAGGGGTTTCCTGGCGCTTTCACGTTGAATTTTTAGGGTTTGAGTAAGGGCTCTCCCTGAAGCAGGCAGGGACATCAGAGGCATCTTCAAAAGGGGAAAAGTAGATCTCACCTGCTGTTATGCTACGAGAAAAAATGATGGATCCCAGAGACCCCTAGTGCCCCCTCTGGCCCCTTTAAAGCGTGAGTGGCACTGGCATTACCCACCAGCAGGACAAGCATCACCTCTGCCTCCCAGTTTCCCCAGCTGAGCCATCCAGAGCCAGAGGAGTGCCAGGGGGTGATCCCAGGGGGGCACTCGTGGTGCTGACCCGTGCAGCAGGAGGTGGTGGCACCGCTGGCCGAGGCGTGGGCCTCCCCGGTCCCAGCATGACGGACTCGAATGCTCTGCAGGCACGAAAATGATTTCTGATTTTTTTTCCCAAATTCAAAAGCACTTCAGAGATTTTCAGCTGCAAATCACAATCATATTAGGGACTGTTTTTCATCGGCACCTGCACAGGCTGGTTTGGAGTCTCGCGGTGCCTGCACCACCCAGGGCTGCCCGGGAGAACGTACCCTGCAATTTTGGCATCTGGTGTGCAGCAGTACAGTAAATATTTAAAGCCATCAGACTGAGGTTTCCGAAGGACTCTAAAGCGATTGATTTCCCCAAACCCCTGTGACTGCAAATGGGAATTTCGTGCCAGCTTCCTTTCAGCCAGCATTTCCCAGAGAGTCTAAATGTGGATCTGGGATGTGCTGGAGGAAGTGGGGACTCGCAGTTCCCCGCTGGGTGCCGTGCCCAGACCCCTCTGCTCCTCAGCGGCGGCTGCGGCACACGGGGTGCGACAGGGACGTGCTGTTCTGCTCAGACGCCGTGCTGGAGCTTCTCCTGTGACACCGGCTGTCTGATCGTGTTTTCCCTCTTGGCTCCCTCCACGCATCCTCCATCTCCCTTTTTTTTTCTGACTGAGGGTGTCTCAGCCTGCTCGCAAATCTGGCGTCTCCAGCCAAGCTCACAAGTGCTGGGATCTGGGGACAGGGCTCCATCCCCGGCTCGTGCTTGCAGGGGGCTCAGGCTGGGAGGATGTGCTTGGCATGCAGGGCTAGGGGCCAACCCCCGGGGTCAGTCCAGGCTGGGAAGAGCAGCTGCAGCAGCCCTGGGAAAGGATTTGGGGGTGCTGGGGGTGAAAGCTGGACCTGCCCCAGCCCAGAGCCCCCCTGCCCTGGGCTGAGCCCCAGCGTGGGCAGCAGGGCAGGGGGGATTCTGCCCCTGTGCCCCGCTCAGGTCAGACCCCACCTGCAGAGCTGCCCCAGCCCTGGGCCCAGAACAGGAAGGACCTGGAGCTGCTGGAGAGAGCCCAGGAACAGGCACAGGGTGTCCAGAGAAGCTGTGGCTGCGCCTGCATCCCTGGAAGTGTCCCAGGCCGGGCTGGATGGGGCTTGGAGCAGCCTGGGATGGTGGAAGATGTCCCTGCCCATGGCAGGGTGGCACTGGGTGGGCTTTGAGGTCTCTTCCAAGCCAGGCCATGCTGTGGTTCTCTGATTCCATGACTGGTAACTCTGACGTTCCCTGCCATGGACAGGACCAGTTGCTGTCATCACAAGGACAGATCCAATCCCCGTGTGATGCCTCTTTAAAGAGAAGCTGGTTGGAGTGTCCCCCACAGGCACGGTGTTTGTCCTTCTGCTTCTCACCTGCTGCACGTGCTGGGACAGCCCGAGCAGCTCCCTGGCACCTTCCTTGCCAGCATTAATGTCCAGCCCTGGGAAAACACCCCAGGGAAACAGCACAAATTGTCTGGGCAGGGACACGCAGGGATGTGACAAACCAGAACGGGAGGCAGATACCAGCAGTAAATAATGCTTTTGTAAGTTGTTTCTCTCCATCTTTCTTCTTGGCCCTTTCAGGCACTGCAAGGCTGCAATTAAATCTCCTCAAAGCTTCTCCTCTCCAGGTGAACAATCCCAGCTCTCGCAGCCTTTCCTCCCAGCAGAGCTGCTCCATCCCTCTGCTCATCCTGGAGCCTCCTCTGGCCTGGCTCCAGCAGCTCCAGCTCCTTCCTGTGCTGGGCCCCAGGGCTGGGGCAGCTCTGCAGGTGGGACCCTGCTCCTTCACCTCCGCGGGTGCTGGAGCAGATTTGCTGTGACAGGAAAGGGGGGCAGAAAGGAGGTGCTCAGTCTGTCGGGGCAAGGCCACAGGCAGCTCCCCGCTCCAGCCGGCCCCAGCCCCCGCAGCCGCCCCTGTCTCAGGCTCGGGGATGTTTCCCCGTCTCAGCCTTGGAACACTAAGCCAGGCTCTGCTGAGCTTGCCCGAGGCCAAGCTGTGCTGTGAGGAGCCGCACGCCACGGGAGGCAAACCCCGGAATGAGGGCAGGGAGCTGTCCCCAAACCCTGTCAGGGAGCGTCGGAACGGCGCAGGCTCCGCAGGAGGAGCGGGCAGCACGAAGAGCAGAAACATAATGATGTCAGCGCAAATTTGGGCTGAAATGATGTGAGTGAAATCCCCAAAGATGCGATGCCAAGAAAAATAAAACCCAGCAGAATGCCAGAAAACCAAATTACAACAAATAACGTGGGGGGAGGGCGGGGGGAGAGAAGGAAAGGGCCGATGGAACAGGCGGGAGAAAGCGCTGGCAAGGGGCAGAGGCAAGCGGCATCAAACAGGCGGTGCAAACCCCAAAGCCAGGCAGTGCCCGTGGGAGGGCAGGCAGCAGGGCCTGCGGGTGCCTTCCCTGGTGTCCACGGACATTTCCCTCCCTGCCCCTGCTGGGAGCTGCCTCCTTGCCTTGCAGGTGTTTTCCAGCTGCTCCTGCCCTGGCACAGCCAGGCACAGGCTGGGATTTTGGGGCTGTCCTGTGCGGGGTCAGGAGCTGGGCTCGATGATCCTTGTGAGTCCCTTCCAATTCAGGACATTCCATGATTCTCTGAGTCCATGTTCTCCTGACCCTGCTGGCATCCAGGGCCAGGATGGGAGCAGGAACATCACCCAGATGCCACTCTAATGCCACCCCAGCCCCAAGGCTCTCCTCCAAACCTCTGCCTGCCCTGTACTGCAACTGAAGAGCAAATTACAGAGCAAATCTTGATTTCTGCACTTATCCTGATGAAAGGCACCAGTAAAGGCCTGGACAGAGGTCAGGCAGCACTGGGAAGTGCCAGCCCCAGCCTCTCTCTCCCCCAGCATGGAGCCCTCGGTGTTGCATTCGTGCCGTATTCATACCCTGAAGGGAGCTGCAGAGAGATCAGCAACCCTGGGACATTTAGTGCATAACCAAGTTTAAATATCAGCATTGTGGAAGGGAAATCTCTGTCATTCTCTGCAGTGCTCTTCCATCAACACCACACTGCCTGCCCTGTCTTTGTGCGGGCAGGGAAGGGGTGCAGGCAGGGAGGGAAGGGACGATGTGCGGGCAGGAGGGATCATGGAATATCCTGAGATGGAAGGGGCCCACAGGGATCATCCAAGTCCAGCCTCTGGTCCTGCACAGACACCTCAGCAATCCCACCCTGCACATCCGAGAGCTCCTGGAGGTCAGGCAGCCTCGGGGCCGTGCCCATTCCCTGGGGAGCCTGGGCAGTGCCCAGCCACACGGGCAGGAGTGAGCAGGGCATGCACAGGCAGGTCCAGACTGACCGAGTGTGACCAGGGCAGCCAGGAAGGCCACGGCTTCATCTTCCAACAGCTTCATCCAACTCTTTGTGTTTGGGTTTATTCCAGGTTATTTTTGCTGTGTTGCCCTATGGGGAGAAATCCGCACCCCTATGGTGAGAGGGATTTGGGCTTTGGTGAAACCCTGGCTTAAAGCCACAGATCTATCAGTTTTCCTTTTCATTTCATCTGGAAATCTTTGCTCTTGAAGGCTGAGTGACAGCAGGAAAGCTGAGAAGTCACCTGGGAGGGATCTGAACCAACAGGAAGAAAGCCCAAGAGATGCCTCACCTCCCGCCCATGTTCTTCCTCTGGCTCTGTTCCTGGGGGCTCGGCATCGAGGACCAAACCCACCCTGTCCCCACCCCATCCCCTGCCTCTCGACCTCCTTGCAGTGGGGACACTCAAAATAATGCTACCCCAGCCATTTGTCATGCAGGGAACATTCACCTGCAGTGGGATTCGTCCCTCCTCTGTAAATAACTCCTTCCTGCAACCGCGCTTGGAGGATTATTTATATCTGGCATAAATCTCCCCAAGCAGGAGAGTGATGGGAGGCCACGATGATCTGGAGGACGCCTCGGTGTGGGGAATGTTGCCCTCTGAAGGGAGATGTGAGGGGGTGACTGGGATGGAAACGCCTGGGCCAGCCCTTGGCTCCTGGATCATGGGCTGCAGGGCTGAGCCTGCCTGGGATCAGTGCTCTAAAGGAAAAGCCAGGCTTCCCAGAGCTCCAAACCCAGCTTAAAGGGAGGTTTGGGAGCTGGCAGCTCAGCCCTGCCCGGGCTCGGATGTGTTTAGGTGTGATGAAGGATCCCTCCAGCACTGGCACTGCCAGGTCCCGCTCCACGGGCAGCTCGGGGGCTGCTGCTGGCATTTGGAGCCAGTGCCACCTTTCCATGCCAGGGAGCTTCATCCCCACGGATCCCTGGCACCCAGATATCTCTCTAGGAGCCCATAGGAGATGTAGCTGCTACACCAGCCACGGAGGGCTCCGGTGGGGCAGCGTTTAACAGCAAGAAATTATTTCCCTTTCCCTTAAATGCTGCGCCTTGAAGCTTTTGAACACCAGCGGCTTCCGCAAATGAAAAAAAAAGTAAGTGGAAGGAAAAGAAAAGATATTTAAACGCCAAGAAGGCCATTTAGCCTCTCACAAACACGAGTACCCCGGGGCAGTTTCTCGGTGAGCAATTCGCGTTTGGTTCCGAGCGCGGTACCAAACCCATCCTCTCTCTGCTTGTCCCCGCCGTGACCGCGGCTCTCCCCGCACATCAGCCGCTCCACGGCCCAATTAAAGCCTTTCATCAGCCGCTTCGGCCGCAGCCGAAACACAAACAAACCCCACCGAGGTGCTGGGGGGACCCGGCGCCAGGATTTCGGGAATGAATGCTGCCTGCACGGGGGTCGCAGCGGGATCTCGGTGCCCCCGGGTGCTGCCCAGGCGGGGACGAAGCTGATCCCCAAGTGAGACGGGAGGACACGTCCTGCGTGGAGCCGCGCTGGGATCGGGAGTGGAAGCGGCTACGGACAGGCTTTGCTCCCTGGGGAGCGGAGCTTGGATGCGTCCCGCCGGTGCCAGCCGCTGGGGATGGAGGTCGGGCAGGAGCAGGAGCGGGGTGGGATCTGCCTTTCTCCTGGTTCCCAGCTCCCCAGCGGAGACTGGCGGCTCAGGCTGGCAGGGATGGGACCCATCCGAACCCCGCGCAAGCCCCCGCTGTGGGGAAAGCAGGCGCTTGACCCTGTTTGTCACCTGGGGGAGGTGGCAGCAGCGTGGCCGGTCCCAGCCCACAGCCCAGCAGAGCTCCAGGGGAGCGGGGAAGCAGCTCACGGAGGTGATTTACACCCGATTCACGCCGTGCTGTTGCCCGGATCCTGTGCCCCAGAGGCGCTGCCCACCTGCAGGCACAGCCCGGCTCGCAGCTCGGCTCCGCTGCCTCTGCTCGCCCTCCGTGCTGAAGGATTAACAGCAGCAATCTTGTTCCCAGCCGCCCTCCAGATGATACAACATAATAAGACAGATAACAGCCCCTTGGAAAAGAGAAAGTTATAGTTCCCACAGCAACTGTAACTCAGCCATATTACACACACACACACACATATATATATATATTAAGGCATAAATTTAACAACATATATTTTAATGCAAAATACCAGCGATGCACAAGGGGACAAATAACGCTGGTTGAGGGATCCATAACGTTTGGCTTTCCCTGCTTCCCACTGCTGGAATCTCCCCAGCAGCAGCACGGCGAGGAAGACGGATCCAGCCCGCTTGTGGCCCTCTTCCACCTGCTCCCGGTTTTGGCAGGGACAGGCGGAGGGACAGGCACAGACACCGCCATCCGTGCACCTCCGGGCCACCCGCGTGCACAGACACGGCACAGTGCGTGGGAGAGGTGCACGGCGTAAGGCACATCCCACGGGGTGCCACGGAACACGCGTGGATGCGGCAGGGATTTCTCCTGCTGCTCATCAGGCTGAATGCAGAATGAGATCCTTTCGACAGAATTCTGGGGTTTTTTTTTTTTCCAGCTATCAGCTGGAATTGCACAACAGGGATATAATTCTCGATTACATTTTATGAAATGGCTCAAACCCGTGTCATTTCAGCTCATTTTGCCAGGCAGCTCCTGGCCGCCGGCAGCGAGGCATGCGCGGTGCTGGCCCTGCCCGTGCCAGGCTGCTCCCCACGGCTGGAAAACCTTGGGTGGCTCCTGCAGGCCTGGAAAACCTTGGGTGGCTCCTGCCTCTCCTTGCAAACAGGGGTGCCCTGCTCTGCTCCCCACAGATGGGGTGCATCCTGCCATGGCATAGCTGCTTTCCCTCCCAGCCACCCGAAATCCATCCTGGAGGAAATAAATTCCCCATCCTGGGGAAGGAGGGGGGTTAATGCATGTCAGGGTCCTGAGGTGGCACAGCCAGTGCCCAGGGCTGCTGCTGCTGGTGCAGGGGGTGCTGAGGAGGTGGGAGCAGCCTCACTGCGGCCTCCCCCTCATCCCGGGAGGATAAGGGGTTTAAGGGATTTAAGCTGGGCCCTTTGCTTTGTGGCCAGGGTGCCCAGGTTTGGCCTTTGCTCTGCTCCCCGGGAGCTGGGCTGTAGCAGGGCTGGCTCTGCTCACCTCCGGGTACCCGGGTCTGCACCGCAGGGCTGGCTCCGGGGGTCCCTGGAGCAGAATAAAGGACATAAAACGCTCTGCTTGCAGCACTTTATGCCTGTGTCTTAACTCGACACGGCTTTATATCATCTTGATATTGCGATGAGAGGAGCCGAGCTGCGGCTGCGGTTACGGCCGATGCTGCCTGGCAGTCTGTGGTGTGAGCACCTACATTTGCACTTCAATTAGTTTGCTTAATTGCATCGTCCCCTCTCTGGCTGCGCTGTGGGGAGGGCTGCTCTGTGCTGCGCTGCTTTGCCGGCTGCCGTGGCCCCTCTCCCGTCTCCTCCCGGGGAGGCAGAGCTCGGATCGTGGCAAGGTTGAATTGCAGTGCCTGGTAGAGAAATACATATATCCGTATGTACGTATGTGCGGTGTTTACAAAGCAATCCCAGCTAATCTCTCTATCCAGGCAGGGCTTTAGGATGTCCTTTCAGCAGGGATTTGTGGAGTTTGGTAGTTATTTCATAGGAATGCATTACCCGGGGTTTCGGATGAATAATGTAGGTCCTTGTTCTGCAACTTACTTACAAATGTCGAGCCTTAAACCACCGAAGTCAATGGATCTACTTGTGCACTTAAAGTTAGGCACAGGCTTAAGTGTGGCAGTAAATCAGGGCTGTGCAGCCTGCCCTGGTCCTGCGGGTGGGGGGTGCTGATGGAAATGGCAAATGGTGTTAGAATTATGGAATGGTTTGGGTTGACAAGGATCTTGAAAATCATCCCATTCCACCCCCTGCCGTGGGCAGGGACACCTCCCACTGTCCCAGGCTGCTCCAAGCCCCGTCCAGCCTGGCCTTGGGCACTGCCAGGGATCCAGGGGCAGCCACAGCTGCTCTGGGCACCCTGTGCCAGGGCCTGCCCACCCTCACAGGGAGGAATTTCCTCCAAACATCTCATCTAAATTTGCCTTCCTTAAGTTTCAACCCATTCCCCCTTGTTCTGTCACTCCAGTTCCTGATGCAGAGTCCCTCTCTGGCTTTCCTGCAGCCCCTTCAGATACTGGAAGGTGCTGTGAGGTCTCCCCTCTCCAGGTGAACAATCCCAGCTCTCGCAGCCTTTCCTCCCAGCAGAGCTGCTCCATCCCTCTGCTCATCCTGGAGCCTCCTCTGGCCTGGCTCCAGCAGCTCCAGGTCCTTCCTGTGCTGGGCCCCAGGGCTGGGGCAGCTCTGCAGGTGGGGTCTCACACGCAGATTTTACCCTCAGTCGGAAAAACAAAGGAGATGGTGATGCCAGATGGTGATGGAGGGAGCCAAAAGCAGGAAAATCTGATCCGACACCCTGTAGGTGTGTTTGGGACTGCTCTGACCCAGCTGCAGGCCCTCGCCCTTTGCTTTGTTCGTGGCTGAACACGAAGTTTGCATGGTCCCTCCTCTGGCATCCCTTCCCTCCATCCCGTGACTGCACCTCACAGCTCCAGCTCCACACCCAGCTCCCCCTCACCAGAGGAACTGCCCTGGGGACCGTCTGCTCTGGGCACTGACACCAGCCCTGGCGGGGGCAGCAGCAAACCCAAACGCGTGTCTGGGTGTCCCCAGCGGATCCGTGGCACGGCCCCGCTTCCAAACGCCGCCGGGCACATCCCAGAGCGCTGCTGCCGGGCGCAGGGCTGTGCCTCGGAGTCCTGCGGGGTTTCATTTACACCCCGCCGCGAGGAGGGAGGGAGTCCCCCACTGCCGGGAGGGGATGGATACGGGTGCTGAGCGCCCTTCCAGAGCAGGGGGATGAGCTGAGGGTTTGCTGCTGCGGGAACAGGACAGGGAAGCTGGAGCACAAAGCTGGAGCTGGCACTGCCAGCTGCCCCGGGCCAGGAGAGGTTCCTGGGACCTGGGCACTGCTGCTCCTCTGCCGCGGAGGAGATGGAGCTCTCTGGGAAAGGTTGTGGTGCCGGAGCTGGGCAGACGTGCTGCAGAGCTCTTTGTGCAGGGATGAAATCCCTCCTCTGTTCCCTGCAAAGCCCCAAGGTGAGGGTGCCCTGGCACGGGGGCACCCCCTGACCACTGCTGGCCCCACTTTGGCAAGCGCTGGAGGAGGGGATCGCTGGGCTCTCTCCACCGTGCCCGGAGCCATCCCAACCAGCCGGAGCTGCGCCCTGGGCTGGGGCAGTGGGAGGTGCGATGGCTCTCCCCTGGATGCTCCTGGCTCGGTGCCGGGGCTGCGGCTCTCCCAAGTCAGCGGCAGCACGACGTGAAATCCTTCACTCTTGCCAAGCGCCTTTTTTACGAATTATTATTGTTTTTTGGCTCCTGTGTGTGCAGCCCGTGGAGCGGCAGCGGGACCCATCCGGAGCACAGCCCGGGCGCACGGCAGAGGCGGGGTTTCAGCAGAGATCTAATTAGCGGTTCTAATTAGCCTCGATTTCCTTGTCACCTGCAGGTCTCCGCTCCTGCTCAGGCTGCATCGCAGAGCTAAAGCGTCGATGGGGCCGCACGGGCGGGGGATCCCTCCTGGCGACAGCACCCCGGGCTGGCCTCACCCCCCGCTTCCAGGGACAGGGACACGGGCGGGCAGCGAGGGACAGCAGCGCTAATTAAACTCCTCCCGAACCCCTCTGGCTGGCAGGGAACTTCTCCGAGGGGAATCGGGAGTCATGGTAGAGTAGAAAAATGAGGGCACGGGGTAGAGGGGCAGTAAGGCGTAAAATCACAGCTGGGCAAAAGGAGGAGAGAAAGCGCTTGCAAGCTGTGAGCTCTGCTCTGCTTTTCCCTTCCCCGCGCGGCCCGGGAAGTGATGCTCCCAGCCCATCCCTCCTGGCACAGCTCGAGCCACACAAGAACCAGAGAGATGTCTCTGCGCTGTCGGGAGGCTGGGACAGGCAGGGCGGCGTTCGGGATGCCCCGCGGACACGGCAGAGCGGGAGCAAGGGAAGGCGAGCTTGAAGCACAGGAACCCACGGCTGTTCTGGTGAAGAGGGAGTCACAGACACGTCCGTGCCCCCTTGGAGAGCTGGGGGGGGCTCTGGCAGCAGCACTGGGAGCCTGCTGGCAAAAGTCTTCCTCCCCCATGGCGCTCTCTGTAGAGACTTGTGCTTCCCACGATCGCTTGGACAAATTCTTGTGCGCGAGCCAGCAGCTCTCCTCTTGTCTCTTGTAATTACTGTCCCAGCGTTCTCCTTGAGAGACACCATCTGCTGCTCCTCCATCACCAGCCATCTCCCCATCTCCCGGGCGCAGCCCTCTCCCCGGAGAGCCCGGCTGATCGCGCTGATGGCGCAGCTCCCGAGGTCCCGCGCTGCTCGTTAAGCTCACTCACATCAAAGGCAGCTGCTCCATCACCTGATGCCCCAGCCACGGGCTCTGCTGACCCCCCGCCTCCCGCGGGACACGCCGGCCGAGAAATGAACAGCCAGGCTGGGCTGCCATGGGCAGTGGGAGCTGTGAGCCCCTGTCCCCTCTCTCCATGCCTTGCACGGCTGCTGGGGCAGCCCCAGGAGCTCCTCAAGTCAGGCAGAGCGCGGGATGCTGCCGGGGAGGCAGCGGCTGGGCGAGAACGGGCAGCCTGTGGTGGGCACACGGGGACCAGCGCAGTGCAGGGCGGCTGGGGTGACACCGAGGTGACACTCAGGTGACACTGGGCGTGTTCGGGGCTGTAACAGCTGAAACAGGCACTTTCTGGGTCAGGAGCAAGATGCATCTCAGAGAGCTCTGGGGCTCCCACGAGCAGCAGGGCCGGGCTCCGAGGCGAGGCAGCGGCGCGGGGGAAGCGACAGCGCTCGGCTGCACCGTGTGCCCCGTGCTATCAGTCTCCTGCTTTTAATCAACAGCAAATGGGTCTCTGGGGGCCTATTCTCTCACGGCAGCACACCAGAAACTTTCACTGAAGTCGATAGAAGTTACTCACACCCTTAGGCACCAGCCCGTGGTCCTGGGAAGTTGCTAGGGAGCTGTGATTTATGCCGCGTGTGGCAGGCTCGACCACAGCCAGCGCCCGCCTCTTGGCATAATTCACAACTAAATGTACATTTATATAAAAAATACAGTAAAACCATCACATTTTATTAGGGGAGGGCGCACGATAAATTTTTACGTCGAAGCTTCCAGCAGCCGGAGATGAAAAGCGTCTTCAGGAAAATCACTGCCATGGAGACAGGTTTGCATCCCGCCGTATCAGGCGGCTCGTTTGTATTTTTAAGGCATCTCATTAGAACATTAAATGATCTGTAAAAGGTAAAACAGCATTTTTCTCAGTGGCTCTGGTGATGGCCAGGCTTCGAGCCCCCACGGGGCAGGGGGTGGTGGGCACGCGGTGCACTGAGCCCACCGAGGCTCGCTGTGCCCCCAGCCCCATCCCCAGCCTGTCCCCAGAGCCCGGCGAGAGCGCTCATTTATTCGTGCTGGCAGACGTCCTCCTAAAAGCCCCAATAAAACCGACTTTGTTAACCAAAATTATTGTCTACAAAAATACGCGTGCACCTCCTCCAGGATTTACCCGAAGCTGGAGCTGCGCGTTCACACCCCCGCGCCGCGGATGAGCCGGGGGCCAGCTCCGCCAGCCAGCTCGCCCCTGGCTTTGCACTGGCACGGAAGAGCTGCCTGTGCTGGCTCCCTGCGGGCAGTGTCCAGCCCTCGGGGCTGGGAAATCCTGCTCCTGGCTGCATCTCCTGCGCTCCCCCATCCCTGCTGGCCCCGCTCCCCTCGCTGCCGGCGCGGGCTCCCCCCGTGGCAGCGTCTGCTCGTCCATCTGCGGGGCTCCGAGCCGCCCTTCCGCTCCAGCTCCTGCTCTCCCCTCCCAAATCCCACACCACGGCGCTGTGAGGCGATGCAGTGCTGCAAATGAATGGTTTTTAGAGACGACCAAGCACCCACGTGCAAAAATTCTTGCACTGTTCCAAGGCCAGAGATAAAAGCCGCACCTGAAGTTGTGGAAGTGTTGCAGCGCAGCAGCTCGGGTTTCAAACTGCTGCAGAGCTGGCGAGGAGGGTCCCAGCTTTTACAAGCATGAGGGAAGAAATAAAATGGTCGGGACAGCAAGAGATGAGTGATTTTGCAGACATTTGTCCCTTCCCTTGGCAGCGTTTCAAGGACATCTGGCACCACCTGGGTGGGAGCGGCTCAGTGAGCGCAGCCGCTCTGGGGAGGAACTGGGGGACCTTCTGCAGCCCTGGGGGGCTGTGCCTGCAGCAGGGACCAGCCTCGGAGCAAGGAAACCCTTTGCAATGAGCCCCCGAAGCTCCGGTGCATCTCGGTCCAGAGCTGCTCCGTCCCCAGCAGCCTGGGGCCGCTGGCAGGAACCAGCAGGGCTGGGCCAGGAGAGGGGCGAGAGGGACGGGCCGGCAGAGCTCGGTGAAGGCTCTGCCATCCTCCCCAGCTCCCAGCAGCATGGGGGAAATTCCCTGGAAGCTTGCAGTTCCCTCTTTCCCGAGAAGATTGGGTTTCACCAGGGTGTACCTAATGAGAGCCTCCCGAACCCAGCCAAGGCTGGACGTAAAACAAAGGTGTGCTTTGTTTCACACACATTATCTTTTTTTAAAAAATGAGTAATTCACAAAAAATTATCCCCACCCCTGCACAAGGACTTGAAGAACTTCTGAAGTGCTCAATATTTTTTATGAAGTGTTTCTTTTTTTTTTGTGAAGAAAAGCTTGGCAGGGGAGCAGCTTACCTGCTCATAAATTAGCAGCAAATTAAAGAGGTTGTACAGCCTTTTTTTTTTATTATTTCACTACATTCAACCCAACTCATGCTTCTAAAATATTTGGGGGTGGTAGTGCTGTAGTGGTGCTCCAGAAAGGGAAATTTGGGCCGAGCAGAACCTGGCTGTGCCCAACTGGGCTCCATCACTTGGGTCCCTGCTTTTCCAACAGGGAAAGGAGCAGTGCTGCCGTGGAAGTGCTGAGTGAGGAAGCCCAGGAGCTTGTACAAGGGCAGGATCACCGTTTATGTGGCCTGGATCCTATATTTTTCCCCTGGCTTTTGCTCCCAGGCTCTATGGCTCTCAGCCAGGCCGGGATCAGCCTTTGCCCTCCGAAGCGCGGTTGGCGCTGCCCGTTGCAAACACCATTAGCCAGAATTTGAGCCTCTCATTAAAAACGAGGAGGAGGCTGGGAACGGGAACCTCAATTAAGCGAGGTGAAAGTTAAAACATCAAGAAAAGCTTTTAATTGAAGCGCAGCCCTGCAGGGAAATGCAAAGTCGCTTGTTTGGCAGCCTTACAGGCGGTGGGAATGTCACACTTCGGAGCAAGGAGAGGGAAAACGGGAGCTGGGGTGGTCAGGAGCTTTGAAGAAGTAGGACGTGTACGGAGGGATGAGAGGGAAGGGAGAAGCGCTGCTGCCTGTGGCTGCTGGTACCATCCCTGGCACCTCCATCCCTGGCACCTCCATCCCTGGCACCTCCATCCCTGGGGTACGGCAGCGTTCCTGGGAGGCACCCGCCCCAGCCAGCACCCAGGGAAGCCCCAGGTACCCCTCTGAGTGTGAGCAGCTCCCCAGGCTATGGGAAGGTTTCCCCTTTAACTCAAACTGTTAGGGAAAAATGCAGTTTCCTGTTAATCACATCCCATGTGGCAGCCCCAGCCCGTTTGTTGCGCCTGCCTGGATGCTGCCTTGGCAGCAGGGACCCCAGGGAGCAGGACCCTGCAGCTCTTCCCTCTTTCCATTTGATTTTCTTAACTTCTTTCCTCTCTTTCCCAGTTCTAGCTGTGTTTTGTTGTTGCCCTGCGCTGTCCCTGGGGGCTGTCCTGAGTGAGGTGACACACCCAGCAGCGGTGTTTTCCACAGAAATATCTTCCCTGTCTCTAGTTTATGACCAGGAGGAACAATCAAAGGAAGATTTGAGTGCCCCCTCCACATCCTTAGAGGAACCACCCCAAAAGCTCCTTCCCTTTGCAAACGGGGTAGAAATAACTTTGCTGGATTTGGGTGAGCTCAGAGTCTTGCTGCAAGGTTTCACCTCGGATCATTCCTGGTGGGCTCTCAGCTTTCACTCCCTGCCATCCCGGATTCCTGACTGCTGCTCCCAGGAGATGTCACCCTCCGCAGGAGGCGAGGCCCTCAAGGAGTGTGAGGGATGGCTCAACCCCAGCTTAATCAGTCTCGAGAACATAAATACTCCCAGAGGGAAGAGTTATGGCCGTGAAGGTCCTGCAGCTCCGGAGCTTCCCTGAGGTTTTATCTCAGCTCTGAATTAGTGGGAAGCATCAGCTGCCACTCCAGTGAGAAAGATACTTCTCTGAAGGGCACCTCACAACAAGGAGGTGGAAACCTTGGAGCTGCTGGAATGGAGGGGGATGTTCCCTTCGGCCGGGCCGATGCCCAGGGCTGAGTTCTCAGTCATATCCTGGAGAACTGGTCTGCAGGCAGGAGTGTGATAAAACCAGGATGTTACACTGATCTGAGAACCACGAGATGAGAGGAGAATTGGGAAGAATAACACTGAAATCACAGAAATCTCAGGGCAGGCTGGGAGCCAATCCAATGCCACATTAGTGGCTAGTCAAATTTTTAAGTCATCTTTTCCCCTAAAAGTCTTTTCTGGGTTCCATGCTCATCAAATCAAGGGAGGAAACTCCAAGTCTGACCAGAACTAACCAGTCTGGCCCAGATCTCCACCTCTGGCTGGCACACACAGTGAGATGCTGAGGAACAGCCTCCTCCTCCCTTTGGGGAGTTATCTGCAACAATTATTCAGTGAATAGATTGAAACAAGGAACAAACTAGAGAAACTTCAGCACTTGTTGGCTGATCACAGGGAAAATGAAGAGAAAGAACTCGGTGCCTGAAGTATTTGTGATGAGTTAATTACGCTGGAAAAGGATGATGGAAGACAGAACAGCAGTCAAAATTCTCTGCCTTTTCTCACCTACGCAGTTTTCTCAGATCCACTCAAAATTAATGTGGAGTTCAATATCAGACCCTCTCAAGTGCTGGGTGAGTCTGAGCCTAAGCATTTTTTGATTTACTGCTCTGTCCAGCAGTACTGTGCTTTGGTTTTTTGGATGTCTCCGAGATGTAAATCAGGGGGGAAGTGAAAGGCTCTGATAATCCAATCCCTGCTTCCGCAGGGGAGGTGACAGCCCTCCCTGGATGGCCCTGAACACTTCAATACAGGGCAGAGCCTTCACCTTGTTAGACCAGCCTAGAAATAACGTGGTCATAGCAAACCAGAAGGCAAAGTGCAGAGCCCAGGAGGTGGTGGGAGGGGAAGATGAGGCACAAAGGCCATGAGCTGAGAGCTCCTGGGGACATTTGGGGCTGGGAGATGCGAGGCCAAGAGGAGCATCTCCCCCCTCAGCCCTGGGCAGGTTTGCCCATGCTCAGCCCCTCGGGACTGGCTCCGGGGCAAGGCTCTTCCCAGGTACCTGCAGGATTTACACAGCTCTAATTTTCCACCTCACTAAAAATTGCAGATCTCCCAGGAAAGCTTCTGTCCCACGAGACTTCCCATGGAATCCTGCACATCCCAGGGGGCTGCAGAGCACCCAGCAAGCTCCGGGGTGTGTAGGCTAAGCTAAATCCAGAAGCACACGGGGTATTCCCCACGGGAAGTGCATTACCTGCTCCTGTGCACACAGCAGCTACAGTTGGAGCAGCGATGAAAACCCTGCTGGGATCAGCAAGCCTTTAATTAATGCCAATTTTGCAGAAAATAGTGGATGTCCAAAATGACCCTGTGACGAACTGAGGCGCGCTCTCGCACTCTGTTTTCTTTAATCACATGCATCGGGATTTACGGAGACATCCAGGCTGTTTTCTGAGCTTTAGGAGGCTTTTTGTTTTATTACAAATCCATGGATTTTTATGCATTTGGTAATGGATTTCTGATGGAATTTTGAAACTAGAGAGAAGCCACTAGCATGGACTCTTCAGGGCATCGCTCTTGGCACCTAAAGAAGGAAAAAAAAATGGAGAGGGAAAAACTTAATGAAAATATATATTTGTATAAACAATCAATGAAGATCGTGTTTGTGTGTTGAACAACCACCTTGAAATTGGTCTGTCTCAAAGGACTGAGCAATTGCAGACTACCTTAGCATGAATGATTTATGACATTCATGAACTTGGCAACTACATCAGTTTTCCTAAACCTGGCAGCAAACACCACCTGCATATTAAGTGAAGATTTATGATTTATAAAACTCACCTCATTATGCAGTGGAACATGAATTGTCTTATGTGTGCAGTCTATAACTCCTGGGACAGATGAAAAGGCAGCTATGACACACAATTTATGTGTTCTTGCTGCTGAGGTGGTGAGGGAAAAGCAGGGAGAATAACTCGGGCTTTGAGCTGGGTGCCTTCAAAGCTGCCCGCGTCCCTCTCCCTCCCCCCAGGATGATGCTGTGGCTAAAATTGCCTGTTCTCTTGGAGGAATAAAAGAAACCAACCTTGCAAAGATTAATGCTGGAGGTCATTTGAATCAATACTCCAAATGATGCCCTCCCTCCAAAAAACGCGGGGATTGGAAGCATCTGAGGGGCCCCCGTGGAAATCACACACTTGGTGCTGAGCTCACCGCTCGTATTTTTCCCCACCTCGTCCTCTCCTGATTCTTCTCACCCAAGGACACGGGTTCCTGGCTTCAAGGAGCAGAGAGTTTCGGTCTGGAAGGGGCCAGGCTGTGGCTCGGGTTAGGGATGGAGCTCATGGCCCCCAGCAAGGAGTGAAGCACCCACGTGAGCCCTGGGTACAGCTGGATCCCCTCGCTGCAGGGCAGGAGAGCATTTGAAAGGCTGCAAAACACACAGGGCTGATGGACTGAAAAATGAGTGACATGATCTGAGGAGAAAACAGCCCGGGGCAGAATTCACCCCAATCTACTGCATGAGTTTGAGCGAAGCGTGGTTTGTGTGTCCTTGTTTCTTCACTTGCTCTAACAACGCACCCAGAGAGCAGATGCTGGTGCAGTGTGATGGGCAGTGCTGTGAGGGGCTCCCAGAGGGCCCTGGAGCTCTCTGCAGAGTGCTGAGAGCAGGAAAATCCCAGCCCAGGGCTTCCCCTGCATGCCCAGGGCACCAGAGGGCAGGGACACCTCCTCTTTGGCTGGCTTGAGTGGGGCTCCCACAGGCTGGACAGGGGTGTCTGTGCTGTCCCCAGGCTCGTGGAGGGGCTGGGTCCCCACAGAGACATCACTGCTTGGGGCCAAGGTGGCCCCACCAGCCTCAGGCTGCTCCTGGACCTGGCTGGGTGTCACAGGCAGGACTAGGGCTGCAGCAGGGCCATCAGGCTGGCACACAGCAGGGCCATCAGGCTGGCACACAGCAGGGCAGCCTCGCGAGGGTGTGTGACCCTGCCGGGCAGCTCCTGCCCCACAGCCTCACCAGAGCCAGCTCCTGCTGAGGGAAGGGAGAGACGTGGGAGCAGCAGCTCAGACAGAGCCCCTGAGCCGTCCCTCAGCCCTGCAGCCACTTGCTAATGACACCCAGGGGCTTTGGCTTCTCCTGCAGGAGAGAAACCTGTGTGAAGCCTTGGGGCCTGTAATTGGCTGCAGCAATATTTAAATCAATTAAAAGCTGCCTCCATGCCTCGTCTGGCTGCTTATGCCCACCCTGGGCTGCCTCTGGAAGTGCAGGGAACTGGCTTGGGGAAAGGAGATTCCAGAAATCCCCAGAGCCCACCAGCCAAGCACCCCCTGCCCCTAGCTAAGCAGGGACTGCAGGAGCTCCTGGAATTCAAGATCTGGACGTCTTGGATGTGTCCTCCTTCAGCAGGAAAGGGGTTGGCTTGTGCCAAATGTGTCCGTGCTGTGGCTCGGTCAAGCCAGAAAGCTCAGCAGGAGGTGAGGAGCTGAGGCTGGAGGCAGTCAGGGTGTTTCTCCTGCTGCTGTTTGGGGGGGACACAATTCATTGTTTATTTTCTGCAGTAAAAACCTGCACTGAGGCTCTTCAAAATATATGTTGGTGCTACTGGAGAGGAGGGAGTTGGGAACATGAATGATTTTGTTTTCCTCCCTCATTGTGTTATTGCCAAGGTAGCAGAGAAGGAGAATTTCTTCTGTCTGAGCACAAACCAGGAATTCTTCTCCTCCAAATGTTACCCTTTTGTTCATACCTGTCTCATGAGGCTGATTCCAAAATGAAATGATTGTAACTGTACATATTAAATAAATCACGGGCTCTGCCTGGGCCACGTGTGTTGGCAACAGCTGATCCAGCAGGAGCTCCCCGGCCTCGCTCTCCTGGCTCTGTGTTCAGACAGCCAGCACAAAGCAAAGTGTGTTTGCAGAGGAGCTGATGAGGCTCCCGGCACTGAGGCTTCCGAAGGGAAGGACAGGTAGTGAGGAAGCACAAAGAGAAGAGCAGGTATGGATCAGTGGAGTGGTTCCTATTGTTTCCAGAACAAAAAGCTGTGTTCTTCCTCAAAAGACAAAGATGCTGGCTGGGGAGTTCTGCATCCTCAGAGCTGCTTCGGGGATGGGAAGCGCTGGTTCTTGCTGGTGGTAGAAACTCAGGGAGCAGCTGAAACCAGCACAGGTCAGAGGACAGCGGGAATGGGCACCGTGAGGAACTGGCTCAGAGGGGACGTGTGGGGACACAGTGACACACCCTAGTGATGGCCTGGAGGAGGGGGCACGGAGCACTCGGAGTTCCCACAGCTGCGAATTCGGCGATTCCGCAAATACCAGAATGGGGAGGACAGGAGGCCAACAGGGAGGGACAGGTTTGTGCAGCTGAGGCACGTGATCCTTCCAAAGCCACTTGATAATGGAAAAGTTTGGGAAGCAGAGACATGTTTGGGTGTGGTGCTGGGGTGCTGCAGGGTATGTGGGAGAGTGGATGAGCCTACTCTGAGACTCCAGGCCAGAGCAGAGGGCTGGGGTGTGCTGGAAACCCCCTCCATGGGCCAGGGAAAGTAGATCCAGCCCAGGCCAGCAAGGAGCAGAGGGAGACTTGTGCCAATGCACAACCCCTTGACAGAGGGTCCCCAGGGCCTTCCCCTGCCTGCGAGGCTGAGCCCTGCCAGCCTTCCCACCGCGGCACAGCTTGGTGACCTTCAAGCCAGCCTGTCCTCTCAGCAGGGCTGGGACCAGCCTTCAGAGCCTTCCCAAAACCACTGGCTTTGTACCTCAGCTGCTTCAGATCAGGGTAAAAAAATCTGCAGAGTGCAGCATTCGGAAGTTTTCCTTTGTGCTGCGCTAATTGCCCTCATTATTATGGTTCCTGGAGGCACCTCGGGTCCTTATTAAGGCAGCTGCAGTCGTGGAGGGGTGAGACGAGGTTTGTGCTCCCTCTGGTCCCCTGCACCCTCAGTGAGTGACAGGGCTCTGCCACTTGCCCTGCAGGAAGGTCTGGTGAGCTGCTGGCAGACACAGGCGGCCTCCCAGCTGCCTCCTTGCTGCCTTGCTGCTTCGGGGTTGCTTTCTGATCTAGCTTGTGATGCTCTCCAGGCTGATGCTTGTTGCCAGCCCCATTGGAATCATGCGGGTGGAACCAGGGAAGCCTGGAAGGATGCTGGGGGGTGACCAGCTCTGTGCTGAATGCCCACCCCAAGCCCTCGTGTTCCTGCTGCGGTTCCTCTGGGATGATTACTTAGCCAAGCATCTGACTGGTGCTTCATTGCACCACTGGAGCAATTAAATACCTGAGCCAAACACCTGCATCCCTCCCACCCCTGCAATGGGTTTATTTCTGCCCTGCTGTCCCTTCCCACTGCTCCTGTCCTTTGCAGCCCCCATGTCCCCCAGGCAGCAGCCCTCACTAAGCCTTGAGGATAACCCTGGATTGCCAGCCTGCTCTCCCCTCCCGCACACGGAGCGTGCGGGGCGGTGTGATTCAGCCTGACTCAGGGTGCAGCCTCATGTCGTGCTGTGTTTGATCCATCACTGCTTTTCCCATTACCTTCCACCCCAGCGAGCAGGAAAGCAGCTGAAGTGTGGCTGTTTTGGCAGCTGCCTCGACGAGCCTTTTCACACCCGGTCACCTGAAGTCAGGCCGGCATCACTCAGGGAAACTTCAGTGCATCTGGGGCCAGAGAGCAGGAGCTGCACTCAAATCCCTGCCCGTGGGGAACGAGGAAGGTGGAGGAGTTAATGTGGAGCTCCCCACAGGCCTTGAAGCACTGCCGGCAGCCCTGGCCTGCCTCGGCACTGCCAGATGCCTCTGATGTGCGGCTTCCATGGAAAACTGGGAGTAACTCCTTGCATTTTTGTCATTTCCAGTGACACCCTTTAGAGACAGATGCCTATGGAGCTGAAAAATGCAGCCGAGTGGTTGCAGGCCTTGCAGGGACAGAGTTACGGCCCCGCTCTGCTCCTACTAATGCTCTGTGCTGATCCCTGTGGGAGCAGGGACGGGACATCCACGTGGAGCTCTGCCTTTGCGCCTGCCCCAGGGCTGCCCCGCTGCAAGACCAACCTCCACAGAGCTTCAAAGCAGCCTCGTGTCTGGCAACAGGTAATGGGGACGGAATCACTTGGGTTCCCAGAGGGCTGTGTCACCGTGCCTGTGTCAGCGTGCCTGTGCCGTGCTGCAGGCAGGTGCTGCCTGGGCCTCGCTGCGGATTGTCCAAGAGGAATCACTTGCCTTGCCCTGCAGTCCCCTCCCTGCCAGCTTTTCCCCTTTCCCCAGGAAGGCCCAAGGGCAGGGAAGTGCAGGCTCAGGAGGAGCTGATCCTGCCCACTGCAGAGCATACCCTGGGTCACCCGAAGGCAGCGAGTGGCAGCTCAGGGGCTCTTGCAGGGGTGCTGGGGGTGTCACCCCATTGCCACCAAGGGGTATGGCCAGGTGCTTTGCCAGCACTGTGGGCTGGGGAGCAGAGGGGAACACAAGGCAGGCCCCTCCTGAGGGAGCCGTGTGTGTGGGAAGAGGGGCAGAGTGGAGGGGACAGGACACTGCAAGCGGGGCAGTTGAAAGCAGCACCTGAGGGCAGCCTGAAGCCTGAAGTGTGCAGAAGGAGAACTTCTTGCGCTGGAGGCGTGGAGGCTGAAGGTGTGTGCTGGCCTTTTGCTGGGGGCTCAGAGGGACCTGGAACCTGGACACGCTTTGGGCACTGACACCCAAAGTCAGCCAGACCCCAAGGTGCTGGGCCCAGGGCCACTGCAGGTCACATCTCACTTAAAAGCAGCCACAGGGGGATTTTGTGACCTTCAGAGCAGAATTTCCTTTTACTCCTCTTTTTACCCCCTCTCCAGACTGCTGAAACCTTTGCCTGTTGCTCCATGGGCAGCTGTGGGAGCTGCTCCCATCCCAGCCAGGGGCTCTGAGGGGACACCGGCCCTGCTCCCCTGGGAGGGGAAGGACAGCAGAGCTCCCGGAGCCGCTTCTCAGGGTGTCTGCGTTTTAATCGCTGCCTTGCCAAGAGTTGGGAGTTGTCAGTACCGGGAATGGAGCTGTCACTCTGCCGGCGAGTGACTCAGAGCAGGCTGGAAGCAGCGCTAGCACGGCCGGCTGCTGCCCCTGCCTGGCGACGGGAGAGGCTGGCACGGGCACCCTCTTGCCAGGCTGGAGGTGGCCCAGGCAGGACTCAGACTGGCATAAGCAGAGATGGCCGAGGGACGAGGTCAGGCTGTCGTGAGCCGTGGGGAGCACTCCGGTGATGCTGGGTGAGCGCGAATCCTGCCCAGTTACAGCAGCTGGGACTGACCGGCCAGACACGGATCCCGGCCCTGCGGGATGAACCTGCTCAGGCAGGGCCAGACCTGGAGCAGGGATTACAGCTCCGGTGTCCCCAGCATAAGGACATGGAACTGCTGGGGCAAGCCCAGAGGAGGCCACCAGGTCGCTAAGGGGAGAGCCTCTGCTATGGAGACAGCCTGAGAGAGTTGGGTCTGCTCAGCCTGGAGAAGAGGAGGTTGTGTGGAGACCTCCCAGCCCCTGCCAGTGTCTGAAACTCCCCCCAGGAAGCTGAAGAGGGACTCTGCATCAGGAATTATAGTGATAGGATAAGGAGTCATGGGTACAAAGAGGGGAAATTTAGGTTATGTATTAGGAAGAAGTCTTTTACTGTGAGGGTGGTGAGACACTGGAACAAGTTGCCCAGGGAGGTTGTGGCTGCCCCATTCCTGGCATTCAAAGCCAGGATGGAGAAGGCCTTGAGCAACCCGGTCTGGTGGGAGGTGTCCCTGCTTACGGCACTGGGGTTGGAATGAGATGATCTTTAATTGAACTCTTAACATTCTGTGATTCCGTGATTCCCTGCCCTCCCAGCCCGGTGCCACAAACCCGAGCACAGGGGAACAGCAGCCACAGCCCACGTGGGTGTCTCTGCAGCGTGGGGTGGAGTGAAGAGCTCCATGTGCCACCCACGAGTCTCTGACAAACCCAAAGGCCACTTCTGTGAGGCAGGGAGCACTTTGGAGCCTGTGCCTGTGGAACATCAGTGCTGGGCTCCAGGTTTTTGGGCCCAGGTGTTGGGCTGAACGTGCCCTTGGGAAAAGGACATTTAAAAGGCCCAACTGGGGAAGATATGAGGACACACTCAGTCACAGAGGCCTGTTATGTGCCAAAGGGGCACAGCCCTGTTCCTGGTGTGCCTCTGACACTGCTGGGGGCTGTGTGTGGGAAGGGGATCTGCACTGACCAGCTAGGGGCTCACCCGCTGATGCAGGGAAAGGCTTCTCTAAGGGCCCTGACCCACGTGCCTGGGGCTTCTTTCAGTCAAAGCACAGAACTATCAAGGTTGGAAGAAAACTTAAAGATCATCCGGTCCAACCACTCACCCAGCTGTACCTCTGTTAACTCCTAAACCACTGAACCATCACCC
>VZTD01002729.1:0-13528 GCA_013397725.1 Rhagologus leucostigma
AGTTTTATACTTATTTGGCAGTGAAAAGATTGCTACAACCACTTCTCTCTTCTTCCCGATCCAGGAAGTCTCTGTCTCCCAAATCATGGAGAATTTGTATGTATTTGTGGCTGATTTTATTTACAGAATAGGTAATAGAGAGCAGACTATACCAGCCAGCCTTTTTATGATAGGCAAGCTCTGGATCTCTGAGAATATTTTTAATGACATTCTGTCTGCATGATGTATCTTAATCTTTTCTGTTAATGCTGCCCTTTAACATGTGAAGCGGTGGCAGGCTTTACATAAATAAAATGTGTGTAATAGGTTTGCCATAGTTAGAATATTTGAAATCTAGCTGCCATATAATTTTATTTTGTTTGACTAAACCCTTACATTTTCTGCAATGCAATTCCAATTTGCATCAAATATAACAAATGACTGGCAGACTTTTGAAAGAGGTGAAGACAATTTTTTCAACAGCCAGATGAATGCTAGTAATATGAGAAATTGTGGTTTATTTAAGAAACATGAACCTTCAAAAATCTCTTTGTGACATTCTGCTTCCATTTTGCTGTGCTATGAATGTGACAGTAAGTATTAGCACAGGGTAATATAACAGTGCTACTGAAAGAATCAATATACAAAAACTTTGAGAATTGCTGGAGACAGAATCAAATTGCTACTGTCCATAGCAACTTTACTACTTAAAATGGATGTTTCATGATGCAGATTAGCTAAATATGTTCCAAGCAGCTGGTGAGGTCACTGGTCAATGCTCTGAGTGAAATCCAGCCGTATGCTAAGCTTCACCACAGGCCTTTTTACAATCACCTTTAAGTGGAGGAACAAAAGGAATTTTAAACAGAGAAATTGAGCCAAGTCTCTGCTTCTGTGTGAATTTAATTTAAAATAATGACAAAGTTATATTTTAGCATTACATACTAATACTTCACTAGTTTTATTCTCTGTGTTTTCTTATGCTTTTGAATTGTTATATTATCAAAATGTGAATTTTATACTTTATACGTTAATAAGACATACTGAAAGTTGAATAAACATGTAACTTGTTAACATATTACACATATAATTCCTTGCACTTATATTAAAAAAAGAAAAGAACAGTTTCTCTATTTCCTGAATATTTGTCTCTAAAGCAAATTTACAAAGTATTAACCATGCAATTTTTAATTTCACTAACCCACTGCTTTTATTCACAGGTCGAAATTATGACCGTATGTTAAGATAGGCAAGGTGAAGGGCAGATATAAAATCAGTTATTCTCATCAGCTGCTTTTGGATATCTTTGAATATCAGATATCTAATAACAAATCTAACATTAAAAATTAAATGTAATGATTCTAATTCCAATGAGAATTAGATTATAATCCTGAAATATGGTTCTTAGGCTCAATTTTTAAACTTATTTTTGGTTTAGTGGAATGCACATTTAGATTACGTTGGATAAGGAACAGAAACAGCACTGGGAACAGAGATCAGAATGCAGTAGCCCCTGGTATAACTTTTACTGGTACCACTTGGAAACTCTTTGGGGTTTTTGCCTGCTAGTCAGCTCAATGTTGAAAATTTCTGAAAAGGAAATTTTTTCAGTTGAAAAACTTCTAACCCAAAGAAAAGGTAAGACACTGATAATCAAACAGCAGGATTCAAATGAGCTAAACAAAAAATGGTGAGGTGACCACTCCAAGTACAGTAGGCATATACATGATAAGGAATATCAAAGGCAAAAAAAGAAGTTTGCTTCCAAGTTCTCTGCTCCTAACCTATACAACTCCCTCTCAAAATAAGGAAAGACAAAGCACCAAGACTGACGTTTTCGTGATGTCATATCTTTATAGCAAATCCATACCCAACCTGTCTTTAAAACAGCAGGAGTTAATAAACTTCTTCTGAAGCATAATAGGATAAGATAAACCACTGACTTAATTCTTTCATAGAATGTCTTTTAAAGTCTACTTTATAACAATATAAATCACTCTGGGATCATCAATAAGACAATCAAAAGCATACACTCTGACTGCAGTCATGCTTCCGGGGTAGTTGAAGGCACTATCTCTTAATATTCAGGCAGAATATCTCCTCACTGTATTTCATTTTCATGCTTCAATCTTGAGCTTCAAAAGCTAAACCAACAATGAATTAACCTAACCTGCCCTGCCATGTACTACTAACATGCAGTCCAAAGAATGGCTTTTGCCAAGGTTTACTCTTCACTTGCAAGTTCTGCAAGGAAATTGTAGACTATGTTTCCTGACTACTGGGGAAATGAAAATTAATTCAGTAATGTAGTAAAAAACCACTGCTGATATTATGGTAGCCACATCATTATATCTGATGAAATGACAGTTGTTCTTATAGTAAAAAGAATGATATCTAATAAACTGTAATGATAATATACCAACTTATCCTCTCTTACACAGAGCAAAAATAGATTGTGATATACGGTTTCAATACATAATGCATGCCATGTTTATCTTGCAATATTAAAAAATGAAAAGCTGTGACCTATTTTGAGAATTATTTATTTACAGGTAAAAACATATGTTAAAATAGTCTGTCATAAGATCAAGGAAGAGAGAAACTAACTTTTAAAAGGAAACTCCCTTTTAGGCCCAAGCCCATATTCCATTTTTTGAAGGCTTACGTCATCTAAACATACCTCTGGGAATCAACCAGGGCTTATCCTTTAGCATCATCGCCTCTTTTCCATCCTAAAAGATGAAAAGCACAGAAGAATGTTCCTCCTCTCATTAAGATCATCATTTACTGATTTGTTGCTCCTGGCAGAGCTGTAAATGAGCACTTCTTTTTTTTCGTTTGTTTTACCAGCAGAAAAGAGAGCTGAAAGGATTTGAATAAGAGTGTCTATGAATCTGTTATCTATTGCACTTTGATTAGCTTGATGCTTCTATATTTTCCTGTATATTATGCAGAATAATAACTTTGTGAGGCTAGATAAGCTTGGATACCTGAAAGGTGGCTGGTAATCTGAGATTTCCTTATACAACAAACTTTTTAGCTATTAAGTAATTCAAGTTTTTTGGCCCTGAAGTCTTCTAGTGGATGGTCATAATTTTAGAGCAGGAAAACCAGTGTCCCACTGTCAAAATTTGTCTTGTTTCAATCTTTGGAAATTTGGGCAAGTTTGGCACATGACTGCAGCAGTATGCCTTTCTGTATTCAGGAAATCAGCCATTGCATCGTACTGCTGATCCTTGCAAACCCTGATACAATATTTCTTCCTGCTTCAGTGAATGCTTCAAAGAGTTTGGTGATTTTCATGGACTCTCTGCAGCACTTGCTTCGCCTTGTCCAATTATCACTGGTCCACGGCAGCCTGGAGCCTTTCCTGAAATTCCAGAGATGATATCAATCATGGGTCTGGGCTCTGGCTGGTGGGAGAAGAAGACTTTGGAGTGGTCTAAAGTGCCAATTAAAAAGTGAAGAACTCCACCAGAATTGAAGCAAGTTGGTCCTGTTCATGGAATGCCAGTAATTTTGTGTGAAATCATAATAAATTTACCAGGGTCATACATCATAAAAGTAATATTTTCTACAATTATTTAGTCCTTCAATATTTGGTTCCATCAAATATGTATGAGTATTTTACTCAGTAGGTTAGTGCCAAAAGATATAGCAATGCCTTAGAGCTTTAGAGGCCCTTAATGTTGATCAGAAGAGCTTCTTCAATGGTGCTGTAATTTTACTCTTACCAAAAATAATTATGTTTTCTACTTGAATACATTAAAAATTTAGTCTTGATTTTTTTTTTTTTTTGTGTGTGTGTAGTGTTTTTGGAAGAACCCATAAGAATAGATAAGAACTGAATTTGTAGTTAGGGCTAAATTTATACCAAATATGCTGATTTTGAAATCTATGCCCTAAAGAGCACCTCTGCATTTATTAAATTGATTGTATTGTCTTCATCTTAATTAGAATGAAACTTTAGTCTGAAACCAAGCTGATATGCCGAAAGAAAGGGACGTTTTTTCTGTATGTGTTATCTTTCTGAGGAAACTGTATATTTGTTTGCTTTCTGATAAATCGAATTAATTATGATCAGGCTTTTTAAGTAAACAGGAGTTTTTTTATCTTCATTAATCAAAAGTTTTGGAGAGTTTCCTTTTAATATAGCAGGGATGCATCCTCTGGTTGCCACAGAATTAGATTTTTATATCTGAAATTATGCAGAAACTGATTTAAGATGTGAAGAAGCCTCTTCAAGTTACAGTTGTCTGGTGTACACTGCAGTAAATTTTGACCTTGTCAGGTGAAGACAGGTGAATTATGATCCAGCCTCTGTGAGAAATGATATGTCTACCATATTAGATTAATTTCCTGTAAACTTCACCATTTTGCATTACCAAGCCTTGTAAATGTCATCTTTATCCATCATCATGCAATATTTTGATGCTGCTTATGAAGCAGTTCTCGTTTCATTTTCAGCTTTTCTAAAGAGCTCTATTACACTGTTAAACTATGCTTTTTAAGTTCTGCATTTTTATTATTTTTTTGTCTAAGTCTGCACAGCAGCCCTTAAAAAGTTAATTCATGTGGCTGAGTTTCACAGCAAATTATTTGACAGGACTTCTCTTTGAAAAAAACTGGATTATTTTTTTCCTTTTTCTCATACTGTCTGTGAAGAGTAAAGGAAGGTCTATATTATTTTTGTAATTAAGCTGAGGAATGAAATAAGGAAATTCAAAGATTTAATCTCATATTCAATATTCTTTCTAACTAGCTGTCTGTTGGCCCTCAACTTAATATGTAGCATTATTTTCCAATAAAGAGAACTTAGATCTATGAGAAGAAAATAGAGTAACTTATGGAAATCCAAAAATCCAAAGATAGAAATTAAAGATAAAAACTAAGACCCTAAAGACAGGTCTTCAAGTGTCTACTCAAAGCTCTTCTTTTTCTTCTATGAAAACTGTATAGAAAGTACTGATGAACAGGGTTTATTCGCCTGATAAATTACATTGGCTTAGCCAATCAAAATCACAAGAGAAATATCCCATTTCCCAGGGCTTATATGAACTGGAAATTCTTGTCCATATGCTTAAATCCTTCAGCTATTAACACTCTTAAGAAATTACATTCCTAATGAGAATGCAGTGTTGCAGTTCAAGTTAATTTATATTACTAATTTATCTTATTAAGCTGAATTCAGAAGGTGGATTTTATCCCCTTTGTTCTTATTCTACTATTAAATGATTTTTATTTATCTGTCATGGAATAGCCATATAATACCTTCTTTCAGTTAATCATCTAAATGAGGTAGTTAGGTGTTTCTTTAGTTTAGTTTACCTCTTCAGCTCCTCGTAATCAAAGACGAGAATGTAAAGATGTTACCTTTAAGTGAGATTGCTCTGAGCCTTATCCTGTTGATTATATTCCTCCTGAAATATACTGTACACAGACAGTTGATTTTCTGCTTGAATTTTTCATTAAATATGTCATTTGGAGTATATTGATCAAACTGTTTAACCTTGAAAATAAAAAACTTAGTTCAATAGAAACCTGAAAAAAAAATCTCTTCTTTTTAGCTTCTTGTAAAGCATTTTCATTCAATTTTAATTAAAATATTAAAAATATGGCACTTCATATAGGAGATATATTTCTAAGTTGATTTTTTTTCAGTTAATGATTTTACCTTTCGTGTTTTAAAACATTTTTTTGCCTTCCCAGGCCTTATGAATACGGGTCACGTTCATCTCTTATGTATTCTGTTAGCAGTCACAAACATCTTTCTACTCATTTGAGCTTCAATATGTCACTATTTGGTTTCTTTAATGTATGTAAACTTTTTTCCATTGTAGTTCCAATCTGTTGTCATCTTTTTTTTTAGTTTCTTATGGATTATTTGACACCACTGTTTTGACTACAATGTATATGATGTCTTTGTTCTCAACATTTTTTGTTGCTGAAATTATACATTCCTGGTAAAACTGTCATGAAACGTAAAAAAAAAAAATAAGCTGGAAAGAGGCTGAGAAGGAAAATGATAGGTTTCATAAAGATTACACTACTTTAAAATGTCATTTCTCCCTCTCATTCTGTTCCTTCTATGCTCTTTTTTATTATGATTATTTTTCTTCATTTCTAAATGGGTAGTTCTTATTTTCTGTATGGATTTTCCAGAAGAGGGAGCCATGTGCATGTACACTTAAAATGTATACTGCAAAATCATAGTCATTAAAGCATAAACAATGTTTTTATGAGATTTAGAATACAGTTCTTCTCCAAACTCATGGTTACTAGGTGACCTGTGGCCAACGTATTGTAACATAGCAGAAAGCACAGGGACAGTGTTCAAACAACCTTGTCAGGACACTATAAACATCTGATGTTCATGAAAGTCCTAGAAATCATAAGGATGCTATTATGTTGGGGAATTTAGAGTCTATAAGCAGCTCATATAATGACATTTCCATATCTCAGATGTTGAGCTAACTTCATTATCTATTAGTGTGGTCAAGCATGTGCTTTACACCACAAACTTTTTTTTAGCATGAATATGGGTGATGAGAAATGTTTTTGAAATTATAAACTTTTAGCTACACTCTATAGGCAGGGTGGTCATATTGTAAGAAAATTGCATGCTATTCACTACATTTTAGAGATCAACAGTATATTCAGGAACATGTTAATTTTTAAAGACTTTATTACATACTTCACTTCTGAGATCAACGCTTTAAGTTCAGAGGAAAGGAAGGGTAATATGGAGGGCTCAGCATAGAGGCTGAGTACCACAGAGATACTTCCTATTTAACCCTCTTGAAATGCAGAAACTTGGAGTTCTGTGTTTGTGAAAATAGTCTTTTTGATAACATTGAAGACCATGGTGGAGCTGTCTCTGTTCATCCATGCATCCTCATGGCTTCCTTTCCTCTGCGAACCCAAAAAAATCCCAACAAGCAGACAGATTCCCTGAAAGCTAAGGACAAAGACACAGTACTGTACCAGTGGTTTGACAGTCCATGATAGGTGTAGAAAAATACAGTTAAAGTTTGTGGGTGCCTTTATATATAAATATAAGTGTGGTCATAAAGCTTACCCAATCAATTCCTGCTCAGATGTGAATGCATGTTTAGGTTTAATACTGCACCAATCTAGACAAAACTCTTTGAAAAGTTTTTCAATATATTTCCAAGACTACAATACTCTAATTTAAAATCATTGCTTTGACAGGTAGATACTGGCTAGCAACAGGAAATGAGACATGTGCAGACTCCTTGTTTGCATACAGATTCTGTTATACATCAGAGGAGTTTTCCTTTTGAAAAAGACCCTTTTGGAGCCAGACAGTGAAGTTGGCTGATTTGGTTAAAGACAATAGGGTGGCAGTACATCTCTCATCTCTGAGACTAGTTGAGCAGGGGTGGTTTCTTTAAATTTCCATCTGCAGTGACAACCATGATTCCAAACAATGCAAATGCATATCAAAACTAAAAGGTAAGCATGCTCTAAGTTCCCCTGATTTTCAGATTCAGAATGGCAACCTAACCCCTTTTTTTGGAAATGTTTTCTGAAATAGAAGGCTGCTAAAGGTCCTATTTTATTCTGTGGCCAGCTCATAACTAAAAACCCAGATGTCAGCAGCACAGAGCAAAAGCTTCAAAGACTTCTGATTTTGTATTAATTTATGCATAATGTGGAAATAATTGTTCATCTGTAGTTGAGTGAAGTATGAAGTCTGGTAACATTCAAAATGACAACAGATTTGAAGGTCTATCAAGTCTCTAGATGTTACAAGATGACATCTGAATGGCTAGCTATATTCTTAGCAGTAAATATATATTATATATACATAAATCTATTATTATGACTTATGAAGTTGAAAGGGGGAAATCAATTTGCAGCTTCTTCTAGTTATGTTCAATCCTTTAGAACACATCCTTCAGTCTCTATCTGAATCCTTCAGTCTCTATCTGAAATGACGAAAAAACCAATAACATACTTCTTTTTTGAGAACTGTGTTTTGATAACCTTTCTACAAGTACTGGTCTAGACATCCTTCAGCACTTGCCTGGCTGCATTATCTGTAATTGTCTTTTAATAGACTGAGACTAAATTATTAGAAAAGAATTGCATCACCAGGGAGTAAGGGTTGTCAGATACCAGTGAGATGTAATACATCAAATGCTGTTGTGTACAGCCTTATCTCATATGCTGTTTGTTGTTTGGTTTTTTTTTTCAAATAGAGCTTTTGACCCTTGTAACCTATTCTAGTTCAGAACAGGTAAAATAATGAATGCAAACCTGCATGCAGCTCCATAGAATTAATGAATCAATGAGAACAACAACATATTGGATAAAAAGTTCATGACCAGAAAAGCAGATACTACAAAGTTTCTTTTTAGCAGGGCTTATGTTTTCTTTCTCTGCAACTAAAGATGGAGTTCTGTAGGAAAGTTTAGAGAGGTTTGCTTTGCCACCACAAGTTATTTACTGTGGTCCTCCAAAGTACTCTGTTACTTCATTGAGAAAGCATTTGAACCATGGTGGAACAAGACCTGGACAAGTTCTTGACTGCCTGGGTTCTAATTCTGGCTAAGAAATTTACTTTGTAATTTAGATGAAGTATTTAACAGCAGTATATATTGAGTATCTTATTACCTACATAAAGATATTAGCAGTTAACAGCTACACATACGTTGATAACATTTAATTAGACAGGGTATTGGGGTAGTGTTTTGGTATCCACCAGAATGTCTTGGTTTCTGTAACTTATTTAAATTATTTTAATGATGAGTTTTAATAATTGCCTCAACAAATTATCAAAAATAAGAGCTGGTTGAAAATGCACCCTGAATTTACTGTCAGGACAAGGTAACGCTGCATTACTGTACTTTGAAGACAGAAGTGGTGTCAGAGGCCAGATGAGTTTGTGGCCAATAGAAAAAAAGCCTTCCTCCATAGGTTAGCACTGGCTAAGTCAGTGGAAGGATTTTGGCAGAAACCTGAGCATGAAGGAGAGGAAGCCCAGCCTTCATAGCTGAGATTTGCTTCACATGCAAAGCTACTGTGCTGAAGTGCAGGAGTGGGTGGCAGTCCAGAGTGGTTGCTCACACTGTGACCAGGCATCTGCCTTTTCTTTATGGGCAGAGGGACTCAGAGTAAGAAATTATATGTGGTGGAGGAGCTAAGGTGTATAAGATCAAAGCAATTTCTTCTTGAGTGGAAAAAGGAGAGAATATTTGCTTCACAGTGTAGAGAATGTGCTAGAAGCGGGATAGTTATGCTACCTAGTCAGTAGCATGATCATTTCATTTGCTGACACAAGAAGCTACGCTTTCTTCTTACTGCTCGCTGGTGTTCTTGCCTGTTTCAGGACAAATAGGAAATTTGTTTTGGCACTACTTTATATGGGTGCAGTGGAGGGAAAAGCCTCTGTATAACATTACCATTCCCCAGTGCACCTACGCACAGGATAGAGTTTAGCTACATGAGTTTATCTCAGGCCTCCAATTAATTTTTTTTTTAATTTATTTTGGTACTCCCCCCTCTGTGCTTTAGTGATTATACACTCCATAAATGTTTGTCCTTAATACTTAGATATTAGATACTTATGTTCTCGATATTTAGGAAAGAAATAACATGAAAAAGATTTCTTGAATGGCCAATCTGTCTGTGATAAACAGAGTCAAAAATACTGCAGTTGATTCTCTGTGATTTTATCTGAGGAGGGAGTCTCAGTTTTGGAAACTAAGATCTCAGAAGCTTAAGGTACAAATCTGGGTGAGAATATATATATATTCTGATTTTTCAGAGAAAAAAATTTGGTTCAATATGCTCACTACTTTTTGTCAAGCACTGCAAATAAATTTAATTCTATTTCGTCTTTTTTGGGGCTAAACTGTTTGTAACATCAAGTTCATTATTTAGAGAACTGAAAGGGAAAAAGCATATTTTTTGAGACCTTCTTGACTATTTTCTTTGTTTTAAAATGAACTACTAGCCTCATCCAGAATGAAATAATGGTTTTAGGCCTGTTATTACATAAAATTACCATTTATCCCTAAGTGGAGGGGAAGTAATGTGGATTCTGATACTAACTCAGTAGTTCTAGGACCCATCTCTTAGACTCTTTAAGGAAAGAAAGCCAGAAGCTGTGTTTCTCTGAAGATTTTGGAAAAGCATAATTAATGAAAAGTACCTTTTTATTAATATATTTTGTATATGTTTTATATTTAAATTATTGAGATATAGTTCTTGAAAGGCATTAATGATAATCTGGGACCTGCTGAAATCAGGAATTCTGTGTTCATCTTAGGGCCAAGATTTCATGAAATCTTTGAAATTTCTCTGGTGTTGCTTTTCAAGTACTTCAAAGAGAAAGAAAACAAAACTGAAAACTGAATGCCATAATTGCATACTGGAACATTAGGCCTGGTGAAAGCCACCTTGCAAAGCTGATATAACAAAATACAATTGTTACTGTTGATTTTGAAAGATGTTGAAAGATGCTAAAAGATGTGTACAGTTCTCGTATTTTTCTGATTTCACAGCTTATGACTCTGGAAAATCATGATGCAAAATATATTTTAAAGAATTTAGTTATTTGCTTCAATAAGTTGCAAATATCTCACAGAAGGAGAGAAAGGTTATTTTTTTTAATCAGAAAATCAGAAAAAAGAAACAGTTATCAGTTATCCATATTATCCACATTGTAGCTGTACAACAGAACTTAGCTTGGAAACTGAAAAAACCTAGGTCACAACTCACAAACAAGTTTTGAATAACCTTCAGAAATCTATAGTTTGCCTTTTTGCTAGATACTAGGTCCAAGAAAAATGAGAGAGATTTATAATACAAGTTTGATTTATGTTTCCATTTATTTTACAAGTGGAAAGGTGAGAGTAAATCTTAAAACAGAATAAAATTTAGGGAATTAAGTCTGAGATTAGTTCCGAAGCCAGCTACAATGAAAATTCTCTCCTCTAGATGTGACCCACTGATCCGGTTGCTGAAACTTGAGAATATTCCACTATCAGCCCCAGCTAAAACATTTACCCTAAAAGAATTGTTTCTAAAGAAAAGCCCATTAGATTCATGCATTTGGAATAGCTGTGGTATTAACAGACATTTGATGTTTTCCAAAGACATAAATAAATTGGTTGTTTTATCAAGTTAAAAGATGTGTTGTGTATCATATACATGGTGAGCTGCATTGAAACATATTACTTTTAATTGTTATTTTATTGTTTCCTTGAAATCCTCATGACTTTAGCTCTGAGATGTGGACTGACATAATTACACTTTGAGAGGAAACATACACTTGAAGTTTGTGAAGTAAAAGACACAATCAATACCTAGGTAGAAGAATTGCTCATCAAACTTGCAACAAGCAAACTGCAGATTGAAATGTTTGTTTCTAGAAGAGCGCCAAAATAGGTCTAAGGTTTCTAGACATAAGGAACGTATGGGAAGTACTCTTTTCCTGGGTATTTGTTGCATATGCTAGTCACTTTCACAAGGTACATGCATTGTTTCTAATCTGAATATGATTAGGTGGATTTCGCAAACAGTATTCTCTTTTCAAAAAGTCCCCAAAGACGAACCTATATATATGTGATTATTTCTTTAAAAGAACCACAAAACTGGGTTTAGATTTGGTACAAGGAAAACAATTAAAATGAAGATTGAATGCATGGAAAGAAGTTAAGTAAAATTATATGGTCATTGGATTAATTTTTGTGTACACTTTTGAAGATTACAAACTGTGTCTATATGTGTAAATTTATTATTACTTCCTTTTTTATAAGACTGTATGTAGAAGGTAGTACTGAGAATATTTTAAGAAAGTGAGAATAATGTCATGTTCAACTCCCAAAGAGAGGTGATTTGGATTCTGTGAGATTATAGAAAAGAAAGGTAATATAGGTGAAGAAGACAAGGGAGGAAATGTAAGGAACTCTTAAATTATTCAAGAGCCTAAAAATGAGGCAACTGTATCAACTTTATAAGGCTGTAACCAGCAGGAGAATTAAAGTAGAGGATGTTTGGACCAAACCAGCAAGTTTAAAAACATTTTTTGAGTGATCTCAATGAGAACAAGATGCATGTCACTGAAATGAAGTGTTATCATGGGTAGCTATTTGTCAAGGTATGGGCATTTACTGCACTGTAATCTACGAGAAAGACAGTGAAAAGGCAAAAATCAGATGGTTGTAACAGCTTGTTTGCTGGGTGAATCTGTAACTCTCTGGTTACAGGGCCAAGTGATGACTGCATAGAACTAGACTGACAAAGGAGTTAGGTTAAAAATCAGGAAAAGTTTAAATGATGAGACTCTAATTTACTTTTCAGAGAGCCCCTGTAGAGAGACCGCAACAAATTAGAGAGATGGGCAATCATCAACCTTACAAAGTTTAACACTGTCAAATGCTGCATTCTGCACCTGGGACAGGGCAACCCTGGTTGTGTGTATAGATCAGGGAATGAAATGCTGGAAAGAAACGCCATGGAAAGGGACCTGGGGGTCCTGGTCGACGGCAAGTTGAACATGAGCCAGCATGAGCCTGAAAGCCAGGAGGGCCAGCTGTGTCTCCAGGGGCATCAGGCACAGCATCGCCAGCCGGGCAAGGGAGGGGATTGTCCCGCTCTGCTCTGTAGTGCTGAGGCCTCACCTTGAGTACTGGGGGCAGTTTTGGGCAGACACAATATAAAAAAGATATTAAACTATTAGAGAGGTTTAAGGCAGATATCAAGAAAAGATTTTTTACCCAGAGGGTAGTTGGGCACTGGAACAGGCTCCCCAAGGGAGTGGTCACAGCACCAAGCCTGATGGAGTTTAAGAATCATTGGGACAATGCTCTCAGGCACACGGTGTAATTCTTGGCATGTCCTGTGCAGGGCCAGGAGCTGGACTTGCTGATCCTCATAGGTCCCTTCCATCTCCACATTTTCTGTGATTCTATGATATTCTATGATTATGATGCAAAGCTATTGACAGTGCATGGAAATCTCTTTTAACACAGATTCCTTAATCCAATCATTTTCAAACTATTTATAAGAGCATCTTAATTAGGATCCACCAAGATTTTATATGATCCAGTGCTTTGTATACAAGTCACAGAATTTTAGAACAACAGCTGCTGATAATTTAAAAAAAATTCATAGAAGGATGCAATGAACAGACTTAAATGATTAGTTAAAAATGTCATTGTGCCGGTTTGGCCAAAATCTAGTAATATAGCCCCTGAGAGAAAACCAGGTTACAACCACCCTTCCCCCCCACAGGGTTCGGGAAAAAAGGAAATTTTTCCTTGAAGGAAAGTGAAAGAGATAAAAACTATTTTAACAAACACACAGGACAAGGATGATGATGCTAAATAATGAATTAAAACCCTCGCTATAGAGAGAAACCTGGGAAGATTTCAGAGTCCTTCTGTAGGTGTGGTCTCTCTCCTCCTCGGAGCTGGTCGGTGAGGGCGTGGGCCCACCCCCGGGCCTCGGGGAGAAAATTCTCCTGATGTGTTCTGATGTTGTTGAAACAGTTCAGAAGAGAAGAAGGGAAAAAACC
>VZTD01002729.1:13655-27967 GCA_013397725.1 Rhagologus leucostigma
CTGGGAGAACGCCCCCCCCCGCCCCCCTCTGCCTCTCCTTCTGCCTGCTCGTGGATTGCTCTCCGGAGCTTCCCCGCATCAGTGTGATCCAGCCACACGCGCTGCTGGGATTACCTCCCCCGGGGGAATCTCGGAGTGCCCAGGGGCGGTCGTCCTTTGAGAGCCTCCAGAGGCCAAACAGGTGGCAGGGCCGCAACAAGCTCTCCTTCTCACGCCAAGAGGGAAAAAAAACCAGCTGGCTGAAGAAAAAGCAAGCAGGGTGCTCCCTTCGTGCCTTCCGCAGTCAGACAACAATTGAGGAGTGTAATCTCTGTGTCCTTGAGAAGCTGCTTTGGAAAGTTCGTCTGGTTTTTTTTCTCAAGCTCAGTTTAAAGGCATAGAAAAGGCACAATATTACTTTTTGGGCATAGAGCATGATAGGGGATACACATGATAGAGTCACCCCAAGACAGTCATATGAAAGATTTTAAGAGAGACGGAAAATTGTCCCAGAATCTGAGAAGAGCTATAAACATTTTTCTCCTCCTGGAGTCCTAAATGTTTGACAAGATATTCAATGTCTGTTATTTTCATTCAGAATTCATTTTCAATACAGAAATAATTAAACAGTTATTTCAAAACAAGGGCTAGATTCTAAATAAAATTTTAAACCTTTTGAATTGCTTTCAGTCTTCCTGGCAGTAAATGAAAAATGTGATACAGATGCAGATGCATGGTGAAATTTTGTTTAGCTGCCTTTGGTGCCACCGCAGTAGGTGGTCATTTTCTCTTCAGCTGAGCTGCCAGAACACCATGTGAAAAAAAATCAGACCTCTTGAAGTGTTGCTATTTCTGTATTTTTAGGTTTAACACCGCTGGTTGTTTGACAAGATTTGGGATGTGGTATATAGTGTATTTCAAGAAAAATTTGAGCAAGGTGCAAAGAGATTACTGTGTATTTTACAGCTTTATATTTTTCCAAGAGTTGCATTTATTTTAGTTATTTAATGCAGAAACTCACTTTAGAAAACAGATAATTGGAGATCAGTTTATATAACCAAACCTACGTGAGTCAAAAGGAAAACCAGAGACTCTTTCTAAAGAACAGTGATCCGAAAGAATGTGTTGTAATCCTCTATGTAAATCTTACATTGGCAACTGTCTGCATAGTGAGATTCTATAAACCTGTGAGTAACTAAGATTTATTATTGCATTTTTATTTTTCAGAATTTTGATGCACTGCCTATAATCATAGTTCTCTGAGATTTTCATTCTGTGGAATCTCTTCATTCTGCAAATATGCTCTAACTGGATTCAGGCATTTAATGAGAACTTTCTCTTGAGATCAGGTCACTGATAGTAACTACACAACACTATTACTTTTCCATCACTGCTTTGATGATGTTATTGCATTGTCTTTCTCCCTCTCATCATGTTAACGTTTGCCACATTTGTCAGAGAAGAGAAAAGCTGAAGACTGTTGTACTGTTAATAAACACAGACCAATATTTTGAATCATGATGCATTTTTTTAGATGGATAAATAGATTATTTAAATTTAAAATGATGCATCAAAGATTAGAAATACTGGTTAAATTAACAAATTTTTATCGAAAGATATGATCCTTAGAAGAGAATTCAAAGACCAAAACTCCCCCTAAACAGTTAAGGGTGGCACTGCCGTATTGAGGGTGAAGGGTGGTTTGCAGTACACAGCACAGGCCTATGGCAATAAAAGATTTTATCCTAAAGTGTGCAGCTTTGGGTGAGCTAAACTGTTGCTGCTGTTTCTATTTCTGACCCAGCTTTTCCTTTTGAGTGTTTCCTGTACAAGAGCAAGCTGTTGTTGCATTGAGATCAGAGTAACAGGATGTTAGTACAGAAAGAAATGAAATGCTGGTGAAAAATATTTTCTCTAAATGATTAATGATTACAAATTTTTGTTTGACCTGCGATTTCGAAGTTCAGAGAGCTAAGTAGGGTCCTGTAAAAGGAGGTAAAATTACATCTGTGTTAAGTAAAAAAAAAAAAAAAAAAAAAAGAAAGATTTGATGATTATTGTGTAACATTTATAACCAGAGAGATTATGTAGCAAAGTCAAAAGACTTAAGACTTGTGATGCTGTCTATTATTGATCAAATATCTGCATTACATACAGAGGAAGGTACAACCTATGGTCCAAGGAGCTTTGCTGTCATGTTCATGATTAATGATTGTGGTATTCACATGGAATTGAGCAGCTCTCAGTTTCAAAGAGCTGTATCCATAAAACAGATACTTAGTAGGACAAAAACCCAACAAAAATAAAAGCATTGGCAATAAGGCTTGGTAGGTTCTACAGTTTAGCTGAGTTTTTTAAATCCATGTCATTCTTAAGAAGAGCTTTTGGGACTGGGTAAAGTATTGTTGAATTCTCAGCAGGATATTGTGGATCATATACTTGTGTTTATTTTTCAGTTGCTGCCATACCTGTTGTGTGTGCTTCCTTGATCATCAGGGTGCCAAGAGATAGGTAGTCCTGGGGAATGCCATTTTAGAGATCTTCTTCTGGCAGAAAATCCTTCACCTGTGTGCAGAATCACATCCCTTTCTCAAACTCAGATTCAAGCTAAGCCTCCTCCTCCTCCTCTCCTATGATCAGACAAGGTAATTGTGCAGATAGCTGCAACTGCACTGGTAGATTTAAATTAAACACTACATGAGTGTGAATTTTAATGGTTTCTTTGTGTCTTCTTGGCACAGACCAGACATTTATCAGTGAATATACTAAATACAGTTACAAAAGTTGCAGAGAAAAAACACAGAAATGAGCTATAATGATGGAAAGGCTCAGTAGTGACACAGAAGGTCCTGTTCCCAGATCACAGAAATGAGATGTGACCTACTGTACAGTCTCCATCACCTTCATTAAGCCCATTACCAATTCCAAAAAAACAACTATTAATAGTGGTGGGTATCCTTGCATGAGTTATTACTGTAGCATTTCTCATGTTTTTTTCTCTAACATTTGGGTAACAAGAGCTATTTTTGAAATAATATGTTATATTTAATCAGAAGAAAACGAGAACGTACAAAGACCTTGAATAAAATTCCAGTAATAGGGACAAGCATTTGTTATTGATTTTTCTGGAACAGGTATTTCACAATGAATAAGTTATCCCAGGTACTAAGCTCCTATATCCTAGTAACCAACAAAAATGTGACTGAACAGGATTCCTGTCTATTTTAGCAGGAGTATTTTGACTTTCAAACCATTCTCAAGGGGCGTCTCACAGCATTTACTTGGCTAAAGGCAGACAATTTTCATTGTGGCAATATCACTGAAACATTACTTACGCAAAGTTTCTTATTTCAGTACAGAAACTTAGTGTTGTGGCTTAATTGCACCTGCATACTTAATACCAAGTGGATACAAATCAATGTAATTTAATTCAGAACTGTAGCTAAGGAAGCATCATAGAAATTACATTCAGGCTGATCAAAATTTAAATGAAGAAAGATATCAAAGCTCTCCATTCATGGAGCACTGTTCTGAAGGTAGCTCAAAGCTTGTTGTGCTGAAAGGCTGAAAAAGCGATGAATTTAATGAGAGACACATTTCATTAAAAGAGAACAACGTTAAAAATATCTGTCAAGCCAGCTTTCCTCTTAAACCATTTGACAGATGTTTATGCAGTTTAGTGAATAATCTTTAACCATCAAGGAAAGTGGTTGCCATCCCTTGTCCCTTCAAGTCCTTGTGTTCACAGCTGCACAGTAAGTGGTGTTGGGTATGGTGAATATTGGCCCTTTTCTAAGGGTTGGCTTGGACTGCCCAGAGTCTAGTCCAGATGGGATTGTTTGCCTTGGATGCTTTGGAGAGAAAAGAACAAGGCCAGAGGGTGTGGAATCTAAAAACTGGAATAGGAAACAAATTAGTTTGGTTGCTGGAAGGGGCCGATCACTTCCTGAGTAGAACTGATGAGCTGCCAAGGACTGTCATAATGAAACATGCCAATGCCTCCTGGGGGACTGTGCTGCAGACTTCCCTCTCAACATGCCTTCGAAGGAATTTTGAACAGACTGATGCCAGACAAATTGTTATTGCTCTGCTGTTCCCCTTTCGTTGTAAATGCCGGAGTTATTTATTAGAAAAGGCCTAGGACTTTGACATCTTTCTAATGTAAAATGTGGGGGCTTATTCTGTTTGGATCAAATTTTATGTATGCCTTGAATTGGCAAGACAGAGTGTGAGGCTTTAATTTTGCGCCTGACTATCAATTAGTAGGATATTAAAAGGAGTTTAAGCAGAAAAGGCTGGATAGATACCACAAACACTGGAAAGATTTTTTGTTGCCTAAATAAAAATATTTTCTATTTAAGGACACCTAGTTAATAAATTTGCATCATAATGTTACTTTAGCTGAGATATTTTGGTTTCTTAACATTTTTTTTGATTCATCTGTAAAGAAAAAAATATAGTTTCAGATTGTGGTAGTGCTAAAAAAACTTATCTGTCAGATTGTTTTAAGTATACTTGAGGTGAAAAGCGCTATGTATTCTGAAGTTATTTTCCTGGTTATTTTCACCTACACTCTTAAAAATTCATGTAGATATGATAATTTATCCTCTGGTAGTAGTTCATAAGTAGAATTTTTCTTTGCCCCCAGATTTTTTGTCAGTTTGTAATAAATTGTTTTCCAGTTCAAAATTTTGAAAGTTTAAGGTACTCATCTTGACAATGAGTCCATAGCAATGATGATTTAGGCAGAAGATTAGCTTTAATTTGCTTTTACTGGTATTTAGAGTAGTGTTTTAGATAATAGTAACCTGAAGTAATATAAAGAGTTTTGTAAAAAGTGGAAAATAAAAATTTCATTGTATTTTGTACTTGTCAAAGACTAGAGGATTAGAGAAACTGTTAATTTTGGATTGTAAAACATGCAAAGTAAAGTTTATGTAAAATGAAATTAATCCCTGGCCTTCAATTTGTCTCTTTTTTGTAGCCTGAACAGAAGCTTTGCGTAGTCAATTAGAGACAGCATCTTCAGAGAATCAGTTATTTAAATACAGCTAGAGATGTTTTAAAAACACTCTTCAGTTACAAATTCATTACTAATTCTACTATTACTAATCCACTACTAATTCTACTAATCCTGCAATAGTGAATCTATCATCCCATTATAAGCACAAATGGTTTAGTGTCTTTGCTATTAATGTCTAACCTTAGGCCTTGATGATCTCATAAAAAAGAGACAGTTTACAGATGAAGCTGAATATTCTGTATTTCATTACTGATTTTTTTTTTTTGGTATGTAAAATGCTATACTTCTGAGCACAGAATTAATTATAGGAAAAGTAGAATTTCTGTTCTACTATCTGTCCAAGAAAAGCATTTTATTAATTCTCTAAGTCTAACCTTATTTATCTGAGGTTTAGTTTACTCTCAATTTTTTTTCCTGTCTTGTTTACAAAACCCAGATTGATTCTATAAGTTATTATAAACAATATCACAAACACTTCAAATTTTCATTAAAAATTCTTTCTTTTGAGTCAGTTTTTAGATGGTTTTATTCAGTTTCAGAAAAATCCTACGCATCTATGTTTCTTCTGCCTCCTCTGAAATCATTAAGGCTTTGGTATAACTCTCAGGTTTCATCCCAATTTGAGTGCATTGCTATAGTTTCCTGTCAGAAGGAAAATCTGAAGAGTTTGCCAGCACTGAAGACTCCCGAGACTTTCTTCCATTGCCTGAGTGTATCTATCTAGTGCCTCTTAGGTGCTGTGGGGTCTACTGCTGAGTCTCCAGATAGATATCCAGGAGGGAGTGAGTTTCCCACAGGTTCTGCACTGAATCTGCCAGCCTCATGCTGGTGTTTCAGCAGGTCCCATGTGGCAGTTGGTGCTTATAGGTGAGCAGCTGAAGTCAGCTTTTGTTTTGATTTATGTTCCAGGAAGCTGAAGTCTGCAATCCATTATGATAGCTATATTGATGAGTTTGAGTAATTGGTGAGTTTGAGTTATTAAAAGGCTTCTGTGTCTCCTCAGTGATGACTTCAGATGCTTCCTTTCTTTATTTTCTGTTGTCTATCACCATAACCATAATTTCTGACACTAACTCTAAAAAGTAATTTCTTTCACTTACACAGACAGAAAATGTTATCCAAGAAGAATCAGCATCCAGGTGTGATGAAACAAAGCATTATAGTTGCATGATAAGAGTAGAGATTAAATTGGAACTTTGTTGATGCAATCTATCAAATATAGTTTTTATTTTCTTCCTTTTTTTTCCTAGCACACTGACATTAATTTAGTTTTGTTTTTCCTTGAATGATACTGAATTTTGGTAGACTGGTTTAACCCCAGCCAGCAACCAAGCCTCACACAGCCACTCACTCACTCCCCCATCAGCTGGATCAGGGAGAGAACCAGGAGGGCAAAAGGTAGAAAACTCATGGGTTGAGATAAGGACACTATAATAGGGAAAGCAAAAGTCAGACACACAGGCAAAGGAAACAAGAAATTAATTGGCTGCTCCCCATGGGCAGGCAGGTGTTCAGCCATCTCCAAGAGAGCCTCATAGTGTGCAACGGTGGCTTGAAAAGTCAAATGTCCCTACCTTCCTCCTTCTTTCCCCCAGTTTATATACTGACATTATGCCATATGATCTGGAATATCCCTTTGGTCAGTTGGGGTCACCTGTCCTGGCTGTGTCTCCTCCCAGCCTCCCATGCACCCCCAACTTCCTGGCCAGTGTGCCAGTACAAAAAGCAGAAACAGTCTTGGCTCTGTGTAAGCCCTGCTCAGCAAAACCAAAACCATCTCTATATTATCAACACCTCGTTCAACACAAAACCAGTCACTGTGAAAAAAATTTATTCTATCCCAGCCCAAACCAGCACGTTGGCAAACAGTTTTTCATTTCTCTAAATTTAAGGAATATGCAGGAATTTGCATGTAATTTTCAAAGGATATCTGGAAGACTGATACACTTCCATCTTCCAGAAAAAAATGGAGTTTAAACAAAGTTAGCTGAATTCTGGGCAAAAAATAAGCTATTGAACTTTTGGGAAGAACAATTTCTTCTCTTCTGAGAAGAAATAATATTTCTGCTGCAGGAAAGCAGAAGGAGATAAACATGTTCTCAAAAATATAGCATAAAGGAGCAGGACATATAAAGGAAAAAATGTACTGCAAAAGACTGAATGGAATCAGGAAACAAGTTTTTCCTGTTTTCTTCTTCATCTTTAGGGTAAGTGAAAGTGGAATATATAAGCTACAATATACTATGATTTGGAGACTATGCCTAAATAAGACCAAAGGCTTTGTGGGGTGGGAGAAATGTATATTATATTACTTCTTATCTGAGCCATTTTTGACCTTAGTGCCATGGTCTAGTTGACAAGGTGGTGTTAGGTTATAGGTTGGACTCGATGATCTCAGAGGTCTTTTCCAACCTAGATGATTCTGTGATTCTGTGATTTTTCTGTTCTATCTGCAACTTCCTACCTCCTCTCCTCTGAATGAGTATCTGCCAGCTATTTACATGGTTTTGAGAGTTTCCTTATGTACTTGATGATGATCAAAGGATGGATTTTTTTACGGTACTTAGGCTCATGAAGATGCAGATAAGCACCAGTGAGAATTAGATACTTAGGTGCCTTTGAAAGTTTCATTTGATGACTGTTAAGAGCTGGAAGTTCCCTCAAAAATCTAGTCATGTATACTTAGTGCCTATCCATATTACTGAAAGTGACTGTGAATTGGTATTTATGTGATGATTTTTTTTCAGGTCATTTGTAAACCTTTGATAATAGATCAAAATTCACTTTGATTGACTTTCCAAATGGACATTGAATCATTCTTTCATTATAGTCTTATTTTCAGCTGAATAGCTGGATAACAGGAAAGGTATTCCATTCTTTTATTATCCTGTACCGAAGAGGAAAAGAAGTACAGTGCTAAGAAAAATGGCATGGAGAAGTAATAAAATTGTAACAAGGAGGTTTCTAATCCTGCTATTCATCCTCTATTGTAGGCAGACAGCTAAAAACAGGCTAAGGGGTTATTATACTATGGGAGGTATATTATGCAAACATACACAACAAGAGAATTGCAATGCAACCAAAACCCAGAGTATTTTCTTCCCTTTATTTCTGTTTCCCAGTGCCCTAAGAAGCAGTGCCTAAGGAAGAAGGCTGGGCTGTGCATGAGTCTTTTCCATGTACCACAGTTTTAGTCAGTACCAGAACATTCAGAGCCGTGTTTGTACTAATGTGCCATAGCAATTGAAATGTTCGGATCCTGTGGCAAAGACCTGTGCTATCCATCATCTCAGTTACAGCTGTTCATACTGTGAGCATTTCCATGTGCTCCATAACTATCCCAGCTTCCAAATGGATGCGCAATACCCAAATAGCAGAATGACAGCTGCCGGGCTATGTGTTGTTGAGCTTTGCAGTATTGCAAAGAATTTTAGGCTCTTCATAAGTGGGGATTTTTCCTAACAGCTTGGTTCTCTAGGAATCATGTTTTTTCCTCAAAGCTACGTGTTTGGACATCATGTCCTCCTCAAACCCAGCTGCCCCAGGGCTCTGTGGGATTTCTGAAACAAGTTTAATTTAAAGTGCCTTCTAGGGATGGGTTAAATTTTGATTTAGTTTATGATGCTGTCATAGCAAGAATTAGAAAACTGGAAAATCAGATTAAGGCTAGTCTTCCATTCCCTTTCCTAAAATGCACAGAACTTGTACCTGCATCTGAGGCTGTGGTACCTATGCATTTTTGGACTACATAAATTTAAAAACTTTTCATTTTATCTTAGAAGGAACTGCAGAAAATAGAGATAAAATATCTCCACACTAAAAAAACCTTTTTTTTTTTTAAATTTTAGGATATGTTCTGTTCTAATCCAGTGAGTTTTACTGGAAGTTTGCAAGATTTTTTTTCTTTTCAATTTTCTTGCATTATCATTTTTAACTCTTGTATCACTGTTAAGTACTTTTTCAGTGTAATGTATTCAAAAGCTTCTAGATTCTTTGTGTTTTCTGCAAAATGCTGACAATAGGTGCATAATGTAATGAACCAAAAAAAGGCTGTGCTTCACCTTTCCTAGAAACAGGATTTTGTTTTCCCTTGTGTGGAATATTCAGGAATGTACAAGCATGCCTAGATCCCTAGAAACAGTAGTAAAAAGGAATCACGCTGTCATCAATTCACTCACTTTTCAAGAAATTTTAAATTTCAATCCATTTAAAGTATTTCCTGACTTTTTTGCTCTCCATTTGACATGAGTCACATCTGTGACCACCCCATCTCTGCAGTGTCGTGCAGCATTCCCAACCCTTTCATTTCAATTTCTGTAACTCTCATTGCAGAGATTGAAGAATGTACCATAAAATAGAGACGTAAAAAATAGTCAAACTAGATATGTTAGTAATTGATTTTACTCCAGATGAAGGAGACAACAGCGTCAATTACATGGAACTACCACTGCTGGTTCTAGTTAATGAAGTGGAAGAAAAAAGTGTTATTATGAGGCAATACAAAAATTGTGTTAGAAAATACATATAAATTTAGTCCTGTTGCTGATTTTCAGGCCATAGATAGCACACATTTTAATTCAATTCTAACTACCTGGTTCAATCCTTTGCATTGCTTGAGGGTCATAAAATGACTCCTGTATCAATAATTTACACCGTATAGAAATTGAAACAAACAACAGCAGAAGTGAGACAGAAAGAGTGAAAAAGACTAAAACAATAAATAATAGTTTTCCTCTCTGATCCTCTTTGATCTTTGGCAATCTTTTGTGAATACTAATTTTTTTTTTCTCTGGGGACACTATATGTAAAAGCCATTGTATTCAAAACACTTCTTAGTATTCCTGTTTCATTTTAGTGGTTGTGTAGCATTAGGGTTCTTTTGGTTGTGTAGCATTAGGGTTCTTTTATCTCAAAGATGACTTCTTCTTTGGGCAATGAAGTTTTTAACATTAAACATATGAAATATCTAAATCTATAACTTTTTTTACTAAAGGAAAGTCACTAATGAACTTGTAGGTATGCTTTAATTTATTCATTTTAATGTCCCCTGTTTTCAGTAAATTTAAGAAGGTTTGAGAAGACTATGGTTTAAGAAGGCTATGAACCATAATAACTTTTTACATGATGGCACTTTTTGCTCCTACGAAATCTCACAGAGACCTTTTGGCAATAATTCACGCTGTAATACCACAGGAGCGCAACATTTCCTCTCACTGTTCTTTTTCTCACTGAAAGTAACACATACTTTTTCATGTTTTGTTTTTTTTCTGAACTTTTTAATAAAGTAATTATTTTTTATGTATGTTAAATAAAAGAGATTTCTTAGAGCACTTTTAACTCACACTTGAAAATAGCATCCCAGCACTATCATCCAGACAGATTAACAGCAATGCAATTTTTAATTCATTTTAAAAGGTTAAAAGCCAAAAGAAAGATTTCAGCTGCAAGTAAGTTGAGATATAGTATCTTCTGATGATTAATCAAGACAACATTGCATTTCAGAAGGATCTAGCAGGGCATGTAGTGATAGTAAAAAGGGGAGTGCCTTTAATCTGAAGGAGGGTAGATTTAGATTAGCTATCATGAAGAAATTCTTGAAGAGCGGTGAGACAGAGTGGAACACAGTGCCCAGAGGCTCCAGCTCCTGAGTTGTTCAAGGCCAGGCTGGATGGGGCTTAGTACAAATTGGTCTAGTGGAACTTGTCCCTGTCCATGTCAGGAAGGATTGGAACTAGATGGTTTGTAAGGTTCCTTCCAGGCCAACCATTCTATGATTCTATGATCTTTTAAAAATCTGGGAAGTAGGGAAACTGGGATAGCTGGGAAACATGTTTTGTCACTAAATAGGAAGACATACCTTCAAGTTGAGCAACTGGAGAATGAATTTATGATATAGCTTGTGACTTTGTTTTCTTGTTTGTATTTGGTTGGCTAAGATTTCTTTTTAGCATTCAAGTGCAGTATATTCAAGTCATTCAACCAGGAATACCTTATAGAAAGAATCTCGTTAAAAAGAAAAACAACAAAAAAACCAGGAGACATCTGGGAAAAGCTGTTGTGTTGGTGAGAAATTTAGCTGCCTTTTCTATTTGTTTTATATTTAGTTATTTGCCTTTTATCTGCTCTGACCATTATCTTCATTTTAATATAATTTCCTCTCTATTTGTATTACGAAAATTCATTTATCACAGTTACATTTCACTGTACCCGTGGTGGTTTAACCCTGGCTGGATGCCAAGTGCCTACCATCGTTGCTCTGTCACTTGCCTCCTCAGCTGGACAGGGAGAGAAAATAGAATGAAGGACTTGTCGACTGAGATAAGGATCACTCACCAGTTACTGTCATGGGCAAAACAGAATTGACTTGGGGAAATTAACTGAATTTATTACCAATCAAATTAGAGTAGGGTAATTAGAAATAAATTAAAATAATGTTCAAACATCATCTTGGAATTCCACTTTACATCTTCTAAATGACATGAAGAATTTTCAAAGATTTGTCTTTGAATGTGTTACAAGATAAAACATGAGAGTGACTATGTCTTAGAAATAGAGTGTGTGGGACAGTGGAGTCTTGGCATGAAAGTTTATGTGTCCTTATACAAGTTTCTTCAAAAAGATAATTGCTTTTATGCTTGTGTAACAGCAAGGGCTTTCCACTACCATTTTTAACAGTGTGAGCTCAGTCTCTATTAAGATGTTTTACTGCATCAGATTGATTGATTTAATGAGCCAAAAAATATGGAGATATATGTGATTTTCAAGTAGCAAGATACTCTATGATGTAATGCTCTGGAAAAGATGATTCAATAGTTTGCTCTGTCTGGAGTGTGTTTTTGGAACATTACCTCTAATATAGGTGCTGTGGCTGATTTGAATACGCGCATTCTGCCACTTGGTAAATGTTTCTTGTGCATATTATTTGCCTCTTTTTTCCATGTTAGCTTTGTCCTTGTTTGCCCTTCCATCTGTGTCCCAGGAAGATGAGCATATACGTATACCATAATGGAAGGATTTCTCTGGAGGTTGCTAACAGGCAGAAATCATGACACGGATGAAATCTGAACTTAATTTTTCATAAAATGTTATGGGCTATATTCATAAAAATGCAAATGTTTGTGCCTCTGATAGATACAACTTACTACAAAATGAAGAAAAATTCATCCATCCACTTTAATTTTTACAAACCCATTATTTGCCTCTGGTAATGGCTCATTCTGATTTGATTCTACATTATAAGAGGGAGTGGGGACACGAATATATTTCTTGCACCATACATGGGACCAAAAGGATTGTAGTGTTCTATTTATCGCTGATGTTATGTTCTATTGCTGTGTTAAAACCATGCAGCCATGAAAAGCATTGTATTAGTGTTAACTATACAATTACAAACCCTGACTGAGTAGCAACTAACCTATTTTCAAAACCAGGAAAGGACTGGGAAATGGAGAGACAGAAGGAATTGAGATAATAAAGTATGGATTCACTTTGTTGTCACCCGTAGTATGTAGGAGTTTGGGACCTGCTAGTGAAACACAGGATGAAAGGACATAATTTCTTAGTTCACAGATTAGTTCTGTTTTGTCCTGAATTGCTTTAATTTCTTTTTTATTCAGAAGAAAACACTGTGCTCTGTGACTATTTTAACTTATTTATATTTTCTGCAAACACTAGATTAGTATGCAAGAAATCATGCAAATTTCCCTGCTTTGCAGTCCTAGGATTAAGTCCTTCATTTTTATTCTCCCTGCTAGTAATGCTACACTCTCATTTATTTATTTGCTGCTATATACTTTTGCAAAATGGTCCGTATGGTAAGACTTCTTTTTTATCCCACTATATGCTTTATATTTCCAATTAATCTTTGTAACACTTGCATTTATTTACAGTTTCTTCATATGTAGTAGCGCAAATCTCAGTACCGGATTCAATCCTACATCCTCACACCTTTTTCAGTGAATTTCCTTGAGAAATCCATAATTTTCTACAATGAAAAAGATGCAAAGCTGACAACAAAAGAAGGGTCCCTCCTTTCTGGGACACTGCCAGTCTTCCTAAACTTGAAAGACCCCATCCAGGTCCTAGGTCAGGTGTCTAACCTCTTTCATTTTCCCATGTTGCTGCTGCAGTGACCTGGCACCACCATGTCCTTCTCTGCAGCTGTTCCCTTTTAGATGTGGAAGTGGGGGGCTGGTTGCAGGCTTTTGATGTTCCTGCAAGCTGTCACAAAAATTCACTCTTCAGGAGCTGGTGCTGAGTATCAGTATGCCATTCTTAGCAGCACCGCTGAGTATTTTCTCTGAAATAATAGCCACTTTTTCAACATATAACTTCTGAATATAACTGGAAAGTGATTTACAGTGTTTGTAAAGGAGGTGTTTTAAATGACAGAACTGTCATTTATGTAAAACCAGATCTTCTAACTGTGTTATCTTACCAGCAACTCCAGTTAGTGAGATGTGTATTCTGCGGGTTAGTGTGTGCCTATTATTGTATATAATAAGTCTCAAGTACCATTCTATTGATATTTAATCAGGGAGGTTTTGAGACACTTACTCCTATATACTTCAAATATTTCCTTGAGTGCATTAAATAATGAGATTGACCTCTACGGACCATGGCTCCACACTATGGAAATTAAACCTACAGTTTTAATTTAATTTTTGGAATTTTAAGTCTCTAACTAGCCTTAAGATGCAGTTGTCTAACTTTTTTTCCTTATTTTTCTCTATTTAATCTGAAGAATTCTCTTCCTTGTTTGAGTGTTCATGGTAACCTGCTAATTTTTCTATTCTTCCATGTAGTTTTGTTTCTTGATTGATCTTAGTTTTCATTGATTTGCTTATTTGTGGTAACCTTTATACAGGTATTTTTATGCATTTCTTTGTAACACAGGATCTTTCTCTTCTCTTAAAGTCAATATTTGTGAAAAATTCCTAAATTTCTTAATGAATACCTTCAAAATGTTCATATTCATAAACTTTTGAACATCATTGAAACTCTTTTGTAAATTAATAAAATATCCCATCTTCTTCCTTTTTTGAAAATATGGAACATGAGTTGATATTTTTTCTTAGGACTCAGTGTTACGATCCAGTTTAGATCCAGAAGAGCAAAGAAAGCTAAGTTTCTGTGCATAAACCAGAAAGAACTTAGAAGGTTTAAAATAGTCCCAGAAATGAGATTAAAACCAAACGAGATTAAATGTTGATGCCAAAAAATTGATGTATTTTATTTAATAGTAGAGAGGCAAAGGGAAGGAAAGGGAAAAAGAAAGAAAAAGAAAGAAAGAAAGAAAGAAAGAAAGAAA